>JADBJO010007433.1:0-15000 GCA_016801955.1 Conus betulinus | reverse complement strand
ATGTGAGTTTTTCTGCCCTGACTGGCTCCAACCAAAGTTTGAGTTTGCTACAGGCTCAGTTGGGAAGACTGGGACCACACAGTCAAGTTTCATCCACTTAATGGATGCGTTCTGAGAGTGTTGCTCAAATTTCCTGACCAACACTGCAGGTGTCTGTATCTCTCGGACCTGGTTGACGCTGGGATACATTATGAAAGGAAGCGTACAGTACAGCCCTGCCATGTAGTCTCAGACTGAAATAGAAATCTGTAGCATCATCTTAATCATCCTCATTCTCATTGATCAGCATTAAAAAAAAAAAAAGTCTCAAATTCTGTGGCCCTTCATGCCCTGCTTTCATGGTGACCTCAATTTCGATGTCCTCTCCACGTCTGGTTTGGTTCCGTCGGGGTCACTGGTATCAGCACGTCCATGAGGGCTGTCGTTGTTGGACAGACGTGGTGATGCCCTCCGGAGGGAGAGCTCACTCACGCCGGCTCTGCGACTAAGCAATTATTGTCATTAGTAGGGGGCTTAGTAGGTGGTGTCCTGCATATGTTATGATCAGAACAGGTGCTACTGAACACCACCGAAGTGACTCAGCTGCAGTGCAGTGTCTCCTCCAGTGGGTTCCTCTTGACGACTTGACACTGACTGCTCCCTGTGCATTGCCAGTGCCAGGGCTGTGGCGGGGCCGACCGGACTGTGGCTGTAGACAGGGTGTCAGAATGAGTGGTGTGGGTGCACTGCCTCTGAGGTGGTGCAGAGGTTGGGACAGCAAAAGAAAAAAAAAATGCATACAAACATACATGCAATCTTTCAATGAAGCAAAGAAGTACACAGTCAGTCACACCACATGTAAGGACACACTCATGCACAAACACATTAATAATTTAAATAGGCTTGAAACACACATTTGTACGTAATTAAGATGACAGACAGACAAACCAATGGACACACACACATGTACACACATACACATGCATGCACACATGCATGCTACCACAACAATGTGCACACTCACACGCACAAATTAATACACTTACACAAGCATGAACAGATACACATATAAACATATGTGCAGACACACACTGCTTTGTTTCATATCTTGACGGTCAAAAACTACTTCAATATCCCTGCCCACCCACCCCCTCCCCCCTATCCCACTCTTCTTACACCCTCCGTCTTGTCTCCATTTCATGCACACGTACATACAATTTTCCATGAAAATAAATATGCAAATACACACACAGACAAGCAAACACACACACACACATGCAAATACTCACTCATGCACAAACATACAAATGCAAACATACAAACAGAGATAAACACACACATTCATGCATGCACACTCACAATTTATTCATAAGACAGACCGACAGACATGCATACATACACACTCATGCAGGCACACATGCATGCAAGCACATGCACACACTCGCAAACACATGCACTCAAGCACAAATTAACAAATCCCACAAGTATGAATAAATACATACATAAACATGCACACACACATACACACACTGCTTTTCATCCCTTGACAGTCAAAATCTGGTTCAACACCCCCGCCTCTCCATCCCCCTCCCATCTCCTCCTCTTTCACTCTCCCTCCCATCTCCCTTTCATGTCTTCTACTTCCCTCTCTCCACTTCCCCACCCCCACCCCCCCCATCTAAAGTGTGGCCATTTTCTACAATGTTTTCCTTTCCTACTCCTTCCCTGCTTTTCCCAGGGCTACTGCTGTGTATACAACTGATGACACCATGACCTTTTCAGGTGATCCTGTTATGACACCATGACCTTTTCAGGTGATCATGTTACGGTTTGAGCTACGTAAGCGTCTTTGTCTTTCGTAAGTGTTTGTCCAGCTCATATTTGCTCCTCTCCTGAGCAGGTTGTCCTCTTCTCTGCTGCACAAACTACAGGTGTGACACAAACTCTATATCTCTACTCTGAAGCCCTAATGTGCAGTTTTCCACTTGTTTGTTTCTCATACAGTTGTAAGTAGCTCAACCACAGACTCCAGATTTCCTTTGTGATGACTCTCTTTTGTAATTTCTCATATTTCTTAATAGTTTTGTTCACTAGCCCATGACATATAGATTTGAAGCCCTTCCTTTCATAACGCTATTATTTTTGGAACATACATATACGCACTGATATATAGCATGCATGCACACACAGGCACACCCACTTAAATAAACTGGAATGCATGCGCACATACATAAATCTTCCATGAAAATAAGTATGCAAATACACACACAGACAAGCAAACACACACTCACAAATGCAAGCACTCACTCATGCACAAGTAAACAAATACATATAAACAGACATGAACTCAGGGAGATAACACACACGCATGCATGCTCAGTCACAATTCATACATATGGACAGACACAGCAAACACACAAACACATGCATGCACACACACACACAGACACACACTGCTTTTCATGTCTTGACAGTCAGACTGGTTCAACACCTCTGCCCTTCCATCCCCTCCCACCTTCTCCTCTTACACCTTCCCTCCTGTCTCCTGTCCATGCCCTCTACTTTTTCCTCCATCCCCCCTCCCCCCAACCCATCTCAAGTGTGGCTATATCCACAATTTTTTTTTTCCCTTCCTTCCTGCTCCTCCCCTGCCCTTCTCAGGACTACTGCCATGTATACAATTGACAACGACACCATGACCTTTGACACCATGACCTTCTCAGGTGACTGTGTTACGGTTTGAGCTACACAAGTGTCTTTATCTTTCCTTAGTGTTTGTCCAGCTCACATTTGCTCCTCTCCTGAGCAGGTTGTCCTCTTCTGTTGCACAAGCTACAGGTGTGACACATACTCTCTATTATGTTTGAAGCCCTATGTGCAGTTTTCCACTTGTCTGTTCCTCATACAGTTGTAAATGCAATGACCACAGACTCCAAGCTTCCTTTCTAATAACTCTCTTTTGTAATTTCTCACATGTCTTAATATTTTTGTGCACCAGTGCACGACACTTGGAATCTGGTTTTAAATTGCCTTTGAATTCCTTCCCTACATAACACCATTATTTCTGGAATATACATACTCTGTTTCTTCATTTCTTTTTTTTTTCTAGCACAGACATATTAAGGAAGACATCTTGATTGTCATTAAAAGCCAAACAATCATCCAGAAATGTCGCTGAACCCTACCATAAAACTGATAACCATTCAGTTCACAAGTCACTGGGTTCAAGTCACTGCGTGACCTCCATCTGATCCGCCTTTCCTTTTTTTTCTTTTTCCCCACTGTCACAAGGAAATTTTTGGAAGGATTTGCAAGGATTCATAATGCACACTTTTGAAATGCAACTTGTCTGCTTAAGAGCCCTACTCTCTTCCCTCTTCCTGATTGTATCTTATGTATCTACTGACATAGTTCTCTCACAACACTGAACATAAAAGAAAGTGGTACAAGCCATCTATTGTGGACCAGCTGTGATGACAGCATGGTACTTCTCAGTGCTGTTGTGAGAAGCTCATACACCAGAACACTGCCATGATCTAGATCATTGGCATTTTTTTTTTTTTATTGCATTACTTAACCCCTTTTGGTACAATCACTTCTGAATGTTGCTCAAACATACTGCAAAAGACGTATATAGTTTTACAATGTGCGAGAGGGAGAGGGAATGGGGAAAGAGTCTGCCTGTTGTATGTAAAAACATGATGTAACTTGCACAGGTCGACACATAGTTGTCTTGTTCATAATTAAAAGTGTGCGCATGTGCGTGCGTAAGTGCTTGCATGCGTGCATGTGTGTGTGTGTGTGTGTGTGTGTGTGTGTGTGTGTGTGTGTGTGTGTGTGTGTGTGTGTGTGTGTGCGCGTGTGTGTGCACATGCGGGTGCAAGCAAGCTACCCAGTGCATGTGCATGTGTGTGTGTGAGTGTGTGAATGTGTGTGTGTGTGTGTGTGTGTGTGTGTGTGTGTGTGTGTGTGTGTGTGTGACAGAGAGAGAGAGAGAGTTTCAGTTTATAGGAGATCTATATGTATAGGAGTAACAGAAAAAACTGAATAAGAGAGAGAGAGTGAGAGATGGACAGACCAAGACAGAGAGTTTGCTACGTTCATATTATGTTTCTGCATCCTACAAGGAAGTTCAATAACTCTCAACAGTGTCAACAGCACAGATAACTATCCATTGTTTATTTCAATGGACCAGGGGGTCAAAAAAAAAAAAAAGCATTTATTTCACAGCTCTAAGGAAACACACCCCCCTCAGTGGCTACTTATGACTACAGTGTAACGAAAAAAAAGGAAATAATCTCTGATGACAAGAACAGAAACTGTGTAAAAGTATAATTTGCCCTTCAACCCCCTTGTACATCTGTGCCCGGGGTCTTCTACATGTCTCTGTTATTAGTTCTTCACTGAACTAGGTTAATACTTTCCAGACGAGCGCGGCAGAGCAACGCCGCTTCCCTGCATGCGCGTGCACCGCACGTGTTTACAACCGTTGCAGACGTGCGATTTTCGCACTTTTTTATTTTATTTTACGTTATCAACGGAAAGGGTAAAGTGCGAACTTTGTAATGAGCATAGATTAAAAATATATTTTTGGTAAAATAGCAATGCTTTGTGTTACGGAAACAACATAAGTAAAATGTAGGAACACAATCTAGTTTACGTTTGTTTTAGGTTAGTATGACAACAGCAAATGAGGAAGAAAAGGGGCATAAAACTTCGCTCTTACTTTGAACAGATGCAGAGAAAGCCTGAGGTATTCAATATGTGTAATCCAAGTGAATTTTTTTTTTTTTTTTTTTTAAGGCATTTAAATCATTGCACACAGTACACACTTTTCACTGTTTTGTGTTTCAGATGATACGACTTATAAAACTATTAAATACACAGAGCAAATAAAAATGAAGCTCAGATTCTTTTCGAAAAACGTGTACACCTTTACCCCTCATTTTCTGAACTACTTTACTGAACCAGTTCTAAAACACATGTCATTCTCCTTCTGCCCGATATGTGTTGGTGAGGCAGGAAATTCCACACGTGCCTTACAGTGCCAGACGGGGTCT
This sequence comes from Conus betulinus, assembly GCA_016801955.1. Lineage (NCBI taxonomy): Eukaryota > Metazoa > Mollusca > Gastropoda > Neogastropoda > Conidae > Conus > Conus betulinus. The sequence goes on along the minus strand of JADBJO010007433.1, from coordinate 9,961 downwards.
CTTTGTTCGGACTGCTCTAAGGTCACAAAGGTCATCGCTAGTGCATGTAAACTTACCCTCCCAGTGGCTAGAACCCTGTTTCTAAATATTTATGGCAGCTGCATCCCCTAGACGTAGTAGAGAGAGAGCATGGGAATTTTTTATAGTTGTGCCGTCACGGAGGCACGGCACGTCCAGGCAGTACTGCAGTGCTGCCGTCACCAGTGCACGGCTCGTCGTGACTCTCTCTCTCTCTTTCTCTCTCTCTCTCTCTCTCTCTCTCTCTCTTTAACACACACACAAACACAGGGAGTCATATAAATAAGTGCACTTGCACACAGATGTGACACAAGGATGCAAAAAATACATGCAAACAGACATGTACACACACACACACACACACACACACACACACACACACACACACACACACACACACGCACGCACACATGCACAAAACATACATACATCTAGGTAACACATGCATGCAAATAACATGTGCATGCATATACATTATGGTATACACGATCCACAAAAGTGTATTCAATTATTATGTATACTCACATAGTTTTAAAGTGTGCACACACACACACACACACACACACACACACACACACACACACACACACAGAACTAATGATGAAAAAAGGAAAAAAAAAGGACCCCATCCAGTTCATGTACTTGTACATCAAGATATACAATGAAAGCAACAGTAATGATATTTAAGGGGACAAACAAACAAAAAGAGAAGAAAACAAAGCAAAATCAAATTTTCTAAACCTTAAAATCATATGATCTGCATTTCAGGAGCAAGTTCTGCACATTCTTGACTTAACTGTTATCCGGATTCGCTGACAGTTCTCAGACTGCAAATTGTCCCACTCTCTTTTTGGATAGATCTGTCTAGAACTTTCTAACGGATTATTTTTGCCCACATATTACAATCTCCAAGCGGCACTATTCAACCTGGACAAGTCCAAACCAAAGGTCACTGAAATAATTCACCTCATATTTATGCCACAACCGACCTGACAAATTAATAAGAATACATATGTGTGCTATTAATCGTTTATTATTGATAGAAAATACACAAAAAATAATTTTCCCAGCCATAGCTGGGAAAGACTGTTTTCACAACACCTCTACACTAAAAACTCAATTCTTTGTAAAGCCCAATTGATTGCTGAACCCTTGTATACATTGTCAACATATTTTTCTTTCCCCAGTAGTCCTGCAACTCATGTGTGTAGTCTACTTGCTGTACTACAGAAAATACAAATGCAATTCATGTTATTTCCTAATTCCTAGATGCAGCACCATTCGCCAACTTTCAGATTTACATTTTACTTTAAACAACATTCACAATATGAATGAAACAAAAACATAGATTCAAAGTAGCTGAATGTACAAGACCCAGGGTACTTGTCTGAACTTAGTATGCATGCAACATATTTAACAGCTTAAACACAAACAACTAAACACAATTTTAAAAAGTTAAATGATATTAAAACAAAAGTCTTAGAAACAAACTCAATGTTTCTCCCATGTTCAGAACCTTAAGTCTGCAAGTTGGTTACCTTCATTTGATATACACTACAGTTCAATTCCTCAGCCAGCTATGTTGGTTTGCACTGTCTTTTCCAACATGACTCTTTGCAGAATGGTATGATTTGTTGCTGAAGCTGGTGAAATTCTTGTTTGTGGTTAGTTGTATCTATTTTCTCTTTCTGAAACTGTTGATTGTAAATTGGCATAGAGCTTTACGAACCTTTCAAAAAATCTGCTGCAACATTTCTTTTCAAAGCATGTACTCCCGATCTATCCCTGCCACTAGCGCCTTTACAGACACAACGATTTCAGGTACAGTGGCTTGAGTTCGCATCATGCTGTGAGAAAATCATGATCTGATAACATTACACCCAAATCTGGCAGATTAAATGTGTGCTTGTAAATGTATATATGTGTGTGTGTGTGTGTGTGTGTGTGTGTGTGTGCAAACAATGAGTGTTTATGACTGCATGGAAAACATAATAAAATATTCTCCTTTCTCCCCCCCCCCCCCCCCCCCCCCCCCACACACACACACACACACAACACACACTCACGGATGTGTACACATTTACATGCATGCATGCAAGCCTGATTCATGAGCGGTTTAATTCATTTTACTGTCAGCTGTTGCTGAAAACACTTCTATCAATCATAACAACTATACGACAGTAAATGATAATGCTGATCATTTATCAAACCGATGGCAAGATTACAATAAAATAATTATTAAACAATTCTGCTGAGTACATCACTGCCAACCAGATAAAACGCAAAAAAAAAAAACACAAACAAAAAACTGAACCTTAATTTATACTAAAGTAGGTGTTCTCTCGCATTCGCTTTTTTCTTTTTTTTTTTTTTCCTTTCTTCCTTCTTATCCATTTTTTTTTTCTCTTCTTCTAATAACGATCATTTAAATCAACTTACCTCATTTGGTTCAATAACAGCCACTTGACCTTTCCCCAATTCACGGCAAAATTTTGCGGCCGTAGCACAACCGCCGGACCCTCCACCGACAACCACGAGTTTGTAACTGTCTTTTTGGCAGTGTGTGAGAGAAAAGTGTCTCATTGTTGAAACAGCTTCTGTCTGAGAAACGCACCTCAAGAACGAACGCTGAATAACTCGTGCCATTTTGACAGATAACGCCTCTCAACACTGACTACCTCTCGCTTTCAGGTGCTTACTGTTTCGTCTGCTCTCTCCGAGTGCAGTTTCTGCAATGAAAAAGAACGTTGTTGATCTCTGATTGGGTGAAATCTAAAATAGCAGCCAATGACATTCGGTGTAGCGTAGATTCTATCAAGGATCCTTTTTTTCGCGCAACCGCGTAGTGTGTTTTGGAACGCACGTTTCTCTAAGAAATACGTGTGACGCGCAAATCGTGTAGGGCTTAAGCCTATCCTGCCAACGTGTTCTTGCGTCATAATTGTCATTGAGACTTTGTTTAAGGTCATGCACAGCTGTGGCAGCGGACACATTGCCCCCCAGTCAGTAGTTAGTTTGATAATAGGTCCCTTCTCCCCATCCCCACTCTTACCCCAATAGCTTTTTTTTTTTTTTAATTTATTTTTCGGGCCATGCTGTCTTAGATCAGCAAAGGACCGGCTAGCTCGGAAGAGCGAAAAGTGGAGTAACAGTAGCCTGCCGGAGAACCCCACTTACAGCAGGACTAGGTTTTTATCCTCACTTTTAGGTCTATCACTTTCTATAATTTGTTTTTTTCATCGCTTTCATCGCCCCCCCCCCCCCGAATGACTGTGGCCGTTCATGCAGTAAAAGTGCACGGTCACTCCGGTGACCATGACGGTCATTCTTATCTTTTTAGCCTTGTCACAACCGGCACAACGCGTACATGACGTAAGCAAATCTGGAAAAACCAGATGTTACGTACGTAATGCAGTCAATGGGAAACTGGAAATCGATAACAAATTCATAACAAATCGCGTTCCAGGATGCGATCACAAGTTTAGGACAGAGAAGTAACGTCTTGGGCTCGTCGCTGTGATGAACGTAATGGGTGTGTGGGAGATTAAAACCAGTTCGAACTGAAGGAACAAAAACTAAAACAATCTGGCATTTCCATCGCTGAAGACCTCACACAGGAGAACTACAAACTTTTGCGAAAGTTAGTTCACACTCTGCAACAATGGCAAGTTGGTCATCCTACGGCAAAATTATGGCCAAACTTAAAAATGGAAAGACTGTCAAACTGGACACTGATTATAATGTGAACCAAATATTGGCCACAGAAATGAACTGACCATGGATCGAACTGAATTTGAACTGATTTCCATGTCCACTTATGTCCCTGGCATATATTACCCTGAGGTTTATGTTTACACAGTTCTATTACCCCAAACCCCATGTTTAACGAGATCTGTGTAACTTTCAGGCCCCCCCCCCCCCCCCCCCCCCCCCCCCCCACCTCTCCCTCTTCTCCAACCTCCAAATCTATATTCCCCTGCTCTACATTTCCCTGCCCTTCACTGCTGTTAAAAGTCGGTGACCTTCTATGGGTCAACAGACCAGGATCAAGGATAAATAACAAATGACCCCAAATCAGATGCCCGGATCAAGCGTAAATGTCTGGCTACCCATATTGGGTCAACCGACCCAGGTCTAAATTTGTCAGGTGACCCAGGTCAAACCATAGCATATACTGAGTACCCATGCATGATTTGAAGATTAAATGACTCAAAATGGATCGCTTCTTTGCCTTAACTAGGCTGACCCTGGAGAAAGGTCCAGTGACGGTGAGGAAAGACCCACTGACCACAGGGAAAGTCCTGTTGACAGTGGGAAAGACTACAACTTTGGATTCTCTCTTGAGGGCACATAAGACCGTATGGCGAAAGCTTGGCTGTGTCTGGAGTGGCACTGTCTTCATCTGTCCGTGGGCAGGGGTGGTGGTGGGGTCTGTGGGGTGTGCTCGACAGCTGGAGGGTGGTGTTTTTCGCCGGTGGGCTCTGCAGTCATGAAATACGGGCTGGTACACCCATGGGGATGCTACTTTAAGGCTGTTATGAGTTGCATCCTGTAGCATTTTATTTCCTTCTTCAGCATAAGCATTTGTTATATCACATTATCAGTCATCATGATCCATTCACAATTATTTTAAATTTAAAAAATGTAGTTGTACATGTATCAGTAAGTGAATGGATTCAGTTGAAGAGGTTCTTTTTCATATATCAGAGGAAGACGAATCAAAGCGAAAGAGGACAAGGATGAAATAATAACAACATAGTATATCCATAACTTTGCATATATAAAATAAACCCAGGCATCTACACACACACACACACACACACACACACACACACACACACACACACTACATAGTTCTATATGTCACAGATTTAAAGTATTGGGGCGCAGAATGGGCAGCTAGAGGAAAGGAGGTGCAACAATCTTCATACACTGAAATCGGTGGTAGAGACAGGGTGGTAGTCTCCTGATGGTAGTCACCCCACCCCACTGACTTTGGGCCGAAATAGTTAATCGAAAGTTACCAAGGACAGTTAAAGGGCACCGCCAGCGGAGACCACGAAATTTTATTTAGATGTGAAAATGAAAGAACTTCATTTTACTGGTTTGATGAGTTGACATGAGATTTAACTTCTTCTAGCTATGGCAACAACTTCGATTTTTTTTCTTTGGCTGCATGACTTGGAACAGACCGTCAGTTAGCTTCCAGGAATGGGAAGTCACTGTCACAAGAAAAAAAACTGTATATGGGCGAGAAGAGAAGCTCCATACTTGCTGAGCTGAAATCGTGTCAGCTGTATATGCGAATTCATGAAAGCAGACGAGATAATCAGACGCAGTTTGGCCATAAACATTGTAGTGTCCGACTTGGCTGAAAATCGTTAGGATGAGTTGAAAGCGTTTCGGTCATTTACAAGAATAATCTGTCCAATGTCCGATGCTCAGATGAACATCTGAAGCTATGGAGACATAGACCAAGAATTCCACAACCAGCTCTAACAGTCGCAATATTGTATCTTGCAACTAACGAATCAAGATCAAGATCAATTAAAAAAAAAAAAAACAACAAACAAACAAAAAGGGAGGGGGGGAGAAAAAGAAAGAAAAAGGAGGCATGAAACCAGATTTACAACCTATGTGACAACGTGCTTCCTGTTCAAGTTCAATGGATAACAAGACAAACAGAATCAATCTAATTAACATTGACACATTACATACATATCCAATAAAATATGTCTGAACATTTGGCAATTCAATCGAACTCTATGCACTTGTTGGCAGATTCGATGGTTACTGCTGCGCTCGGAAAATTTACGATCGTCGCGAAGGGCTAAGTTTAATAAGCGAACACAAAAAAAACTGGGAAAAGCAACTGAACCATTGATTCCAGATTTGAACAAACTTGCTGATGAGTGTAAATGTGGTTCGCTAAAAGGACAACTGATCGGAGACAGGATTGTGGTTGGTGTATTCGATGATGCACTGTCTGACGAACTCTAACAAAAGCTGATTTCGCTCTTGATCTCGCCACACAAATCAGCAGGCCGGCCGAAGAAGAACGAAAAGATGTCACTTTGGGGAGTGTCTACTTCGGTCAGGAGGATACGATAGCCGTGGTAACTCGATCCGTTTGTCACCCTTTGTCTGTTAATGTAGGCCTAACCTCTCACAACCTTAAAAATCTATAGGGGGTAGGGGGTGTCGTGGTCAAATTCGTTGCCCGGTCAAATTCGTTGCTGGTATACCAGCTTAGCCAAAAATGACGTTGCTGGTATACCAACTTAACCAAAAATGACATCGTAACGTGATCCCGCTGCGTATTCGGAGACCTCGTTTTGCATTGACAGACCTCAAGTGCTTGTCGACTGGTGGAAAAAAAAAGCCAAAAACTCATAACTTAAAAAATCACAACTTTCTTTTCAGATGTCCAGTTGAGAGAGACCTTTTGCAGCGTATTATTGCTTTTTGTCATTTTACCTTTCTCGGGGCTTCAGATTGCCGCGTTGAAGTTTGAAATGGTGCGAGTCGCCAAATACATGTGCGCCAGGCTGATAGCGTGACTTCTGCTGCAGTGCCGAGGTGGGGTCGGTCCATCTTTGACAAATCATGGAGAACAGCGATTGTCGACAAATCGAGCCTATCAATCCTACCATAGTTGATTCCAAAACATGAATGCTTTCGATGTAAGATTCGAAACAAGTAGCAATGCCTACGTCTAGTAGCCGAAGAAGAATAGCGTACTGTCCCTTTGCTTTAGGTCTGCTGCAAATGTCGGTTTCATGCGCACTGTGTTTATTGCAGGCCCACCGTGCAATCAACTGTGTAAAAAGTGCCACCGAATGCAAAATGGAAAATGTCGGAATCACAAACGGACCAGAAGGGCTTGAATAAGATTGTTAAGCGTATCAAACATTTTTTTGTACACATGATGATATAAATAATCGAATATAAGCAATGTATATAGATCCATATTCTCCCCCCCCCCCCCCCTCTCTCTCTCTCTCTCTCTCACGTACACACACGTCCTTACACACGCTCTCTCTCTCTCTCTCCTCTCTCTCTCTCTCTCTCTCACACACACACACACACACACACACACACACTCGTGTGTGTACAGAAGGTGAAAAGTACAGTCGAAACAAATTAATGGCGCTTGCTTTTAATGACTAGTTAAAACTGCATGAGAGCTCCGAGATGCTCGTCGCCTGATGGGTTATGTAGTGTTGAAATCAACACACCCACCTGCAGCTGCACTCGTCTCGGGCAACTGGGCGAGTAAATTATCCAGCCCTGACTTTGTAATATTCACGGTCAGTTCAGCAGAGCAGATACTTTTCCGCTGTGCGAGGACGTAACAGGTTTTAAATTCATTTATTTATTTGTCCACGCGGGTTCTACAATTTCAGAATACCATTTACTGAAAACGCCGCCGACGAATACGACGAACTACACACATACACGCGCGCATGCATGTACGCATGCGCGCGCGCGCGCGCACACACACACACACACACACACACACACACACACTCACACACACAACATGATTCATGTGTTTGCAGTTCCAGCCAAGCACTTTATTGCGAAGAAGCATTCGCCTTTTAGCTTGATCACAGGACAGACAAGATTGACAAAAATCCAGTAGGCCTAAGCAAAAGAACACTGGGTTATGTAAATCATTGGAACACACACACACACACACACACACACACAAGTTCAGGTTCAGGTTCAGGGGCGATGATTTATTTCATCATAGCCTCGATCGCGGCTTTAAATGCCCCTTCTTAGTGCACTCGTTTATTGGTCAGTTCTATAGCGAGCCCAGTTTTATTTTCGACCATCAAAGTCGAACATGATGTCAGTAATTGTTTTATGCTTGTCGATAAGAATTGTAAAAGAATTAGTAGGCCTATTTGGTGCACGTTTCATGTTAGGAGTTAGTATATTCCACATGGATGCTATCCTCTGGCTGAAGGAATAGGCCCTTATATTTCCTTATATTAGTATTAATTGCTGTACTTGTACTTTGTCACAACTGTTACGGGTTAGTGCAGGTTTAAAAAAAAAGATGTTTAATCAATATCATCTAGGTTATTGACAATTTTGAAAGTTTGGATAAGATCTCCTCTTATCTTTCTGGCTTTGAGGGATGGGCAACCTTAGGTTGCCTACCTTAATCTATCTTCATATGAATAATCACAAATGTCCGGTATTAGCTTAGTTGCTCTTCACTGCACCTTCTCTATTTTTATTGACTGCCTTTTTAATGACACACACACACACACACACACACAGAGAGTCGACGTGGGCCATCCATTTCATAATCCTCATCCGCAAAGCTAAACCTCATCACAGAGACGAAGTTATTGAGCGGTAATTGCACCTGCCGAAAGTAACCATGGCAGGAGCTTTAACCAGATCGCGACAACACTTGCGCGCGAAATGTCAGCAGGCAGTTACTGCTCGTTGACTGCATGCTCAGAAATCTCGGAGAAAAAACGGCAAGAGACTCAGAGTATGGGTTTGTGCCAGAGTATGCCGATGAGTCAGCTTTGGAGACAGAGTGAGAAAGAACTAAAAAATAATGATATAATAATAATAATATAATAAAAAAAAACCGTAGCAAAAGCAGGATCAGGCGGTATTTCGAAAGAAACTTATGCAGTGGGATTGCAGGTAAAAGCGGAAGAGTGCTTCCCCTTACCCCGCTTGCTAACATTACAGAAATTTTAAAAGTACTCCAGTAGTAATTTTAGGGTATGCAGGGCTGCAATTAACAGTTCTAAGGTAATACTTTAAGACACTTTATTGTTAGAAACTAATATATGCAAGGTGCGATTTACGACCAAAGCTTGAAAGGAAAAGTAGGTGTCTCTCCCCTTAAACTAGTGAATGGCAGGCTAATATCAGAGCCAAAGAACCAAGCAGAAACTCTGAACAAGCAATTTCAATCTGTGTTCACCGAAGGAAAAACCAACACGAGGGAAGAGTTCAAAGAGAAATGCCAGATGAGAAATGCAGACTTCAAGAGCTGACCAGTATCCAGATCACCGAGGATGGTGTCCTAAAGCTTCTCTTACAAAGCTTGCGGACCCGATGAGATACACCCAAAGTACTGAAGACTCTTGCACCAGAAATCGCTCCCATACTGACTTGCATATTCCAGTCCTCCATCAACACTGGAGTTGTACCTGAAGGCTGGAGATCAGCAAATGTCACGCCAGTTTTCAAGAAAGGGGAGCACTACCATCCTGCAAACTATAGGCCAGTTTCTCTGACAAGTGTGCCTTGCAAGATCATGGAGCACATCATTGTCAGAGCTCTAATGAACCACCTAGAGAGCAACAAGATACTTTCCCCACATCAGCATGGTTTCCGCAGAGGAAGAAACGCAAACGCAACTTTTAGAGTTGATGGAAGAACTGACAGAGACATGGAAAAATGCGGCCAAACAGATATTGTTATTTTGGATTTCGCAAAGGCCTTTGATAAGGTAAACCGCTCACTCCTCCTCCACAAGTTACATCAGTATGGAGTACGGGGCCCAGTCAACAGGTGGATTGGTGGTTTCCTGAAAGATCGGTAAAATGCAGTTGTGGTAGATGGATCTAGATCAGACTTCATCTGTGTCAAGCCGGGAGTACCTGAGGGCTCTGTTTTAGGTCCGAGTCTTTTCCTGGCCTACATGAACGACTTGCCCGATAATCTCTCCTCACAGATACATCTCTTCACGGATGACACAGCTGTGTACCGTCAAGTAACAAAAGCCAAGCCAAGACCAAGATGATCTATAGCAGGACCTACATAAGCTTGAAAATGGGGGAAAAGAGTTGGGACATGACTTTCCATCCTGCCAAATGTACAACTCTTCCAGTCATCAGCCCCAAACAAAAGAACAAACTTAGTGTCCCAAACTACCATCTACACAGCCAGATCTTGACAA
>JADBJO010007432.1:102500-107500 GCA_016801955.1 Conus betulinus | reverse complement strand
AATATAGACACGGGAAAGAATGCACAATGTGACTGGATGAACTGTGAAACTGGATGAACTGTGACACTGGATGAACTGTGAAATGTCGCCTGATTGGTAGGACATTCTGTGCTCTGGGTATGCAGATAAGGGACACAATTCGTACAGGCTTTTTTTTTTTTTTTTTTTTTTTTTGTATTCTCTCAAACTGGCAGCGCTTTATCTGCAATTGATTAAAATTGAATGTCAAAACGTGTTTTTAATACTTTTTGTAATCTATCAAATAGATCAATCATTACGATCAAAAGAAGATTTTCCCCCGGAGTTGGAGTATGGCTGCCTTAATGGCGGGATGAAAAAAAAAAAAGGTCAAACACACAAAATTCCACTCTCTCTTTGCTGGGTAGATGGGATTTAATCCCTGCCCGTCTACACACGGGATGTCCGCAGGAGTATCAGCCTGCGTAAGCAGAAGAAGAAAAAGAGAAGAAGAAGACGAAGAAGAAAAAATTTTGACCACGCTGTTTGCAAATATGTTAATCAACGCCCAGAAGCATTCTCATCAAACCAATTAAACAATCGTTAAGGTGAAGACGACCGATTAGCTTCCAATTCTTCGATCATTACAGCCATTTGTTTCGATCAGCTTGTTTGTGAAATATTAATCGCTGCAGTCTGAGCATTTTTGACTGATTTATTTGAAATTTCGTTAAATCCTTATGGCGGTCAGAAGCATTTTCGATATTGTTCTGTATGCAAAGAATCAACAGTTACTGTCGAAATCACATTCATTTCTTCATCGTTGCAATATATGAATCATAATCAATTCCCCCCTAGCCAATTCGTTTGAAATGTAATTAATCATATCCTCTGAGCATTTTTCAAAATTCAGTTTCTCTTCGATGCATATACTTCATTTCTCTTTGTTGTTTTGTTTGCAGTATCACAATCATTACGGTCTTCTATTTTGTTACAACAAATTTGTTTGTAATCTACGAATCTTTGCAGAAAGAAGTGTTTTGATCCATTTGTTTGCAGCTGATCAATAATTTTGATAGAAAATCGCCGATTTGTTCGGAACATGTTGGTAATCACCACGAAAACAGGAAAAAAAAAAGTCAATTTCATTTCACAAGATGGATTCATTATGATGGTCCAAAGTTGTTTTGATAACATTTTTTGAGTAATACGTTATGGTCAAAATAGTTCCCACCGTTTTATCAATCATTATTTCTACATGGGAATACTCATTTTTTTCCCCCCCCAAAAATTGATAGACAGTTTGGTCAGCGATTTTAAACAGGAATTCTATAGATCTGAAAGTGACAACTGAAAGAATAATCATTACAATAATAGAAGACTAATGCTAGGTTCTGCATACGTTTCTAGTCTACAAAACCCATTTATCTACCATGCCATATGTCGAACAATTTAGCAGAAGGGGAAAACACGTGCAAATTAACATTTCCTCCGTCATTACGTTCATAACTTGGCAACGATAAGAGGAGAAGAGAGGGGAACGGGAGAAAAATGAGAAAAAAAAACATAGCGAAATTAGTTGTAAATAAAAAAAAAAGTTTACCAACAGCATGTGGAGACCATGATAAACATATAACATACAACTCGTCAGAGAGATACGTCTGATTGTGTTTGATTTTGTCCGAGTTCCCTTGGCATCAAACAGAGAGATTATTCCGGTCTACAATTCTGTGGTATTCTCACTACCATTGACTGAAAAAAAAAACCAGAATGCAACAGCACCCCAAAAGCAGCATGCAAAGGGTAGGAGAGTAAAAGGAAAAGAAAGTGTGATATGGAAATCAGTTGGTGAAAAACTAAGATCATTGCATAATAGTACTAAACGTAGGGGGTCAAGTTTAGCCTATGATTGAGGATCGACTTAAGGATGCAAGGGGAGGTCAAAAGGGGTCAACGGCCAGAGTGGTCAGCTCCACTGTTTGATAACTCGAACATTGGTCAGTCATATAAGTGATGTCAGCAGCTATGAATTATACATAACAGAGTTTACTTGGATCTCCTACGAGATTAAATCTCTCACTGACTGGCGAAACAATAACCATGTCGAACAATTTAGTAAAGGGAGGGGGGGGGGGGGGGGGGGGGGGGGGGGGGAGAGAGGACAAGTGCAGGCTAACAATTCCTCCGTCATTACATTAATGACTCGGCAAAGTGGAGAGGGTTGTGGTGGTGGGGGAGGGAGGGAGGGAGGCGGGGGAGATAAGTAAAAAGATAAAGATCACACATTTTTCAGTACTTTGTATGAAGTTGAATCATAATCGAGGTTTCAAATTAGCTCAGAAAAATGTGTATGACCGTGCGTCCTAAGCAATGTTTGAATTACTGACAAAAGTGAGAAAAAAATCATTATCGCCTCTTGATGCAAAGAGATATATCGCAGTCTATAATTCTGTTAGAACTTTTCGACAAAATGGTTGTTCCAAATCTTCTGTATAATATTATTTTCTAATGTGTGGTGCCCAGAGATGTGTAATTTGGCTGAAGAACTTCAACTGCCAATCTAGAGAATGATACTCGGAGTCAACCCTTTAAACCCCACATGTATGGTTTTGGAAATACTGGGACAATTTAGAGTAAGTTTATAGGTAAAACATTGGTTATGTATTTCTTGGCACACGTTAACTTACACAGTGAAAGCAGGAATAAATGAATGTATCTATACTCTCTATAAATCAGGCTCCTTTAAAATTTTCTTACTTGAAATGTATTTAAGATGCACCAAACGAATTAGCGTTTAAACTGCGTCTGGGAAGAACCGTTATTTAAAGGACATGCCACTATCAGTTGAATACTTTAAATCAGGGGCGAAGAAAAGGCTGCTGGATCAGTACCTACAACAGTGGTTTGCTGAAGCAGATCAGAATGAAATCCTGCATAATAAAAGAATGTTTAAGGAACATTTTAAATGTGCACAACGTCTGTCCATTTTTGTTCTGCTGAATTCTCCAGCACTTTGTCAAAACACAGAATCTTAAATCACAAGCTCCCGTTTCATGGTGATAGGTTAGCTGGTTTCAACAGACAAGACAGAGCACACAAGGAATGTGATTTCAGAGTTTTAGGTGATGACTTTCACAACTTGTTTACTTTTTCGTATTTTAGTGAGGGTCACTAAGAGTTACTTAAACCATATCATTATCAGCACCCTAACTCTTTTAAAATTCATAATTTGCTTAAATCTTCCAAAAACCAACATGACTCAAATTGAGTAAGTTTGTTCAGGCTGTAATGCTTAATGTGTAAATCACGACTTTGATAGTAAATGCAGATGTGGCAGGGCAGATCTATGTTGTCACTATCAGGCGTTGGTATTGTTAATACAACCGTTTTAATAATTTTGTGTGGTTTTGAACGATTCATCTAAAACAGCAAAGTTTCCATCCCACGGTTAGAGCGTGAGAATGTACGCGTACAAAAGAGCCAGTGCTTACCGTATTTTATTCATTTTTAGCTTCATATAGATTTTACAAAAAAATGTTCTTGTATTCATGTACCCCTACGGGCTTTTCCGCATTACAATTCGACTTTAATTTGATTCTTCGTCCTCTTTCTTTTCGTCTTTCTCTTTCAATTCCTCCTCCTCTTCCTCCTCCTTCTCTTCCTCTACTACTTCCTTCTTCTTCTTAATTTTAAACCAAACCGTGCATGGAACAAAAACCAGCGAAACAAAAAAAAAAATAGCCTTTTCGTCTTTTAAATTAAACATAGTAAAAACAAACAAACAAAGAAACAGCTTAATTCAAATACAAAAGAGTCGAACATTACAAAAAAAAAATGTACATATTGATGGGATTCTCATTCAATAGCCTAAAGGAAAGGTAAACAAACGTACACGGACGGACAGCGAGCACGCAGACGTGTTACACCTATTCCATTTATTTGACATGAAAGAGGTCTCCGTTTCTTCTGTGGAAAAAAAGGGACAGAACTCTGAAGGCACTGGCAGAGCTAGCTGAGAAAGTTCCAGCTGGAGGAGGTCGAGGAGGCACAGAAGTCAGCTTCGTAAGGATTGAACTTCCCGACTTACAACAGGTGTCAAGTGGTGAAGTCAACCACTCTATAGGGATCGGCCGTGAGGCGTTTGCCCACCCTGAAGATACTGGTTCGAATCCCCGCAGGTGTAAAGGGTTTAAAAGAAAAGGTGACATCAGATGGACACACAGGAGTCATGACCTGGCTGCAGCCCAGCCCTCTGAAGTCCAGGGCCGAAACGGTTCAATGAGGGGTGATTCTTCTATCGAAGATCTTTGGCGGTCCACCTCTTATCTAAGAGCTTCTCCCTACATTTGGAGGTGTAAGTATAGGCGGTACAGCAAGGGTTCTCCCTCTGATCCCCTTTCTCCCAGCAAGGGAGCATCATCATTCCATCATTTTCGAGATCTAGAACAAATAGTGAAAAGGGTAGTATCATACCCACGCACGCACGCACGCACGCGCGCGCGCGCCGCACACACACACACACACACACACACACACACACACACACACACACACACACACGTGCGCCCGCGCACGCGCGCACACACACACAACAAACAAACACACAGATGTGTCAGTCTAACAATCTATCTATCTATCTATCTATCTATCTATCTATCTATCTATCTATCTATACAGCTTGTTTTTGTCCTCTCTCTCATACACACTAATATCAGCAACGGAACATAGCAGAATCGCCTTTTTTTCTTTTCTCTCTCTCTCTTTTTTTTTTTTTTTTTTTTTTTTCGAAATATCAATATATCTAACCACCTGACTGATGCTGACATATCTCACATTCTGCTGTCAGCGTCTTAGCAAAATCAGCTTCGTTTTTTCTTTTCACGTGGGTTCCTGTTCCGCAGCTCATGCAAAAGCTGGTTCTGTGTTTAATTCTGCTCATTGCTAGACGTGCAACTCAAATCACCTTGCGCATTGATTCTCTTTCACCCCCTCTTCGCCACCCCTTCGGAGACCCCAATATCTGCAGAACCGATTTACTGTCC
>JADBJO010007432.1:90000-92500 GCA_016801955.1 Conus betulinus | reverse complement strand
CCAGCAGCGAGCATAATTGACTTGATTTTTCTGTCTCGCTGTGTTGTGTTCCGGCAGCTGCTGAGCACGGTGTCCGACCCAAAGCCAGTTTAATGCTGGCCGCGCTGTGCCGATCCCCTGGTTTCAGTGGACATGGACAGTGTGTGCTGGTCTCCAGGCCTGCGGCCAGTTCTTCTCTTCATCACGTAGTATACCAGCTATGGTTTCACCTCTTCATTGCTAGTCCTTCCTAATCCCCTGGCCCGACAGCTGATCTGGCAGCCTGAGATTATTCAGGTGGTAAAGATAGCTTAGTGGGGGTAACACACTCGGCTTAGAAGTGAAGGGGCCAAAACAGTTTAAATGGAAGAGTGCCAGACTCGCGATCTTTGCGATCCTGGGGTTGAGAGTTTGAATTCCCGCTGGACCGTTTCGGCACATGGGGATCTTTTCCCTCGAAGGTAACATTCGTTCTGACTCCATTTCCAGCGAGTCCCTCGAATGAGATTTCCATGTGTGACACACAGGCATGACATCTTACACACACACATAAAGTTTCATCACCAACTTTCAGAAGAGGCAGACTGTTTGTTGGTACGAATGATAGGTATACCCACGGCATGTACCCTGTGTCAAAAAGCGAAAAAAAAAGTAAAACTGAGTGACAGATCTTCGACTGAATGACACGGGAAACGACAGAATGTAGCGCAAGCTGGCAGTTCGTCAGTCGACTCTATCCTGGTAGGCAGCTCGTTCTGTAAACATGAGCTTGCAATGTAAAGCGCTTAGGGCTTGGTCTCTAGCCCAGGATAGGCGCTATCTAAGTACTCTAGTAACAATTAAAATGGAATCAATCCTTGGTTGGGTTTCAGATCTCGATTGGGGTGTATTGTTTTAACCCCACTTCCACTAGACCTGAAGACGTGGTGTGGGTGTTTAGTCCTTCGGATCAGACGACAAGCCGAGGTCCCATGTGCAGCATTAACGAAGCAGACGTGAAAGAGCCCTTGGATCACAAGGGAGTTGCCCCTAGCTGTACGACACAAACATGCACAGCCAGACAACAAATTACTCTGAATTGCAGCGACACACTTTCCAGGGGACAGCAGCACGAATTTCACACAGATTTTCAAAGAGAAAAAAAAAATCTGTTGTGACGCTCTGCGTCATAGATTACAAGACAGTTTTTAAGTTTCTCTCCCACTCCCTCTGTCTGTCTTGTATTCCTTTCAGCTAAATGTGAAGGTAGTTTTGCACAGTTGACAGTTTTTAGGTTTCTTTCCCCCCACTCCCTCTGTCTGTCTTGTATTCCTTTCAGCTAAATGTGAAGGTAGTTTGCACAGTTGCATGGTTTGGGAATTCTGTACACGGCTCTATCAGGTATGTCATGCACAAGCCGCGCGCGTGACCGCATGTGTGTGTGTGTGTGTGTGTGTGTGTGTGTGTGTGTGTGTGTGTGTGTGTGTGTGTGTGTGTGTGTTTGTGCGTGCGTGCGTGCGTGCGTGCGTGCGTGTGTGTGTGTGTGTGTGTGTAAGGAGGAAGGGGACGGACTTCATGGATGATAAATGGAACGTGGATCAGTGCATGTCCTAAAAGGAACTTTACAGATGTGGTTTCTACTCTTTCCAGAGTTCATGTTTTCAGTTGTAAGTCACGCCAAGCTGGACTTCGTAAAAAGTTTTCACTGAAAGACAAGAACCTTAAATAAGACGGAGTGGCGAGAGGAGGAGGGGGGGGGGGGGGGGGGGGGGGGGGGGAGAAAAGGAAAGAGAAGAGAGAGGGGGTGAGGGAGTTAGGGCGGGAGGAGTGTCTTCTTCACAGTTATTCTATTTTCTTTCTCAGTCTACGGTATGCTAATTACCGTTGCTTTGTCATCAGCGCTCTTTGCGGAAATAGCGAACAGAAATAATTAAAAAAAAAAATAGATAAAGAGCTAATTTCTTGTTTTTCTGTTGCTGTTAATTAATACTAATTATTTTCATCTCTGAATAACTCGAATCATTTCATTCTTCACCAGCCCAGCTACATTCTCTCTCCACTAATGAATAACATTACAAATTGTAGCCTTTTATTCACGCTCCTGGTTGCGGCTAATTAGCATCCTTTTGGCATTGTGAACACCCTGAATTCACTTGCAGGCGACCTGCTGACTGGCCGGCAAAATGTTCCTCTGTCCTTGGTACCTATTGTTGACCTGTCCTGCACGAAATCTAGAGGAGGGAGCCAAGAAACGTCGCCCTCAAGTTCTGCGTCCACGTCTGTTTGTGGCCAGCCTTGCTGTGTTTGATCTGCTCCTGATCGAATGGTTTTCCTTTTATGTATGGTCAGGCGTACAGTTCAGGTCAGGTATCAAGTATCGCGTGCAATCCACCAGAAATGATCCAGATCGTTTTATATATTTCTTTTAAATCATGATTATTTTTTTTCTTTCTTTCTTTCTTTCTTTCTTCCTTCCTTTCTCCCGTTCTTTACTGCCTTTTTTCCTTTCCTTTCAATTTTTTTCCCACTCATTCATTTAATA
>JADBJO010007432.1:82500-85000 GCA_016801955.1 Conus betulinus | reverse complement strand
CTCTATCGATCGATCCAGAAAAAGAAATGGGCGATTGGGAGAAGGAAGGGGGAGCGGAAGGGCGGGCGTGTGTGCATGGGGAGAAGATGGGAGAAGGGTGGGGTGGGGGGAGAGGGGCAGGGGAGAGAAACGGAGGGTGTGGGTGTGGGCGGGCGGCGGAGGGAGGAGAAGAAAGAAAGGGCTGAAAGTGGAGGGAGATGGAAAGGAGAGGCCAAAGGTGTCCCCTAAATCTGTACACGAATGAACTGAGATGAATCGAACTCGCTCTCCTGGCTCGGTGATCTTAGCCAGCCAGGCGTGAGCCTGTCTATTTTACACGGCTATTGCGGCTGCCAACAGGTCAGGCAGACCAACCGAGGCATGAGGTAGAGATAGATAGGCAGGCACTGAGGGAATCTGCTAGCAGGACAGCTGAGCACAGAAGCAACGATTTAGTTTTTGTCCATGATTCAAGAAACGACAAGGTCTCTGCAGAAATGCGCCGGAGCCAAAAGGATACTTGTAGTCAGCAGCAGCAGCAGCAGCAACAGCACCTATCTCCTTCCCCGAAGGGTTTCAATTGGTCATACAGACAGACAGACAAACAGCTAACACATAGACAGACAGACAGGCAGACAGACAAGCAGATAGGCAGACAGACAGGCAGACAGACAAGCAGGCACCGAGGCAGACAGACAGACAAACAGACAGACAACGGATATGACCGAGAGAAGTGCCCCGACTCACAGACCGACTTCTAGTTTTCGTTGAATTTTTCTTTAAGGAGACGTACTGGTCAGTGCGTGCAGACTGGTCAATATACGCTCCGTCAGACGTGCTCAGTCATGGGGGCATAACGCACACGGCTAGTGTTTTCAACAAAAAAACAAGCGAAGAGAGAAAGGAATAAGGAAGATGCTGAGGCAGAAAGGACAAATGGGCGAAAGTTAGTAAATGGTCAGACTTAACATTTTCTTTCATTGGTCAGACTTTGGTTGTTTAGGTAACTTGGTCTGTACTGTTGTTGTTGGAAGTGGTAATGGCGGTGGTGGTGGTGGTGATGGTGGTGATGGAATGTGTGAGTATATATATATATATATATATGTGTGTGTGTGTGTGTGTGTGTGTGTGTGTGTGTGTGTGTGTGTGTGTGTGTGTGTGTGTGTGTGTGTGTGTGTGTGTGTAAGAGAGATATATAGAGAGAAAGAGAGAGCACAGAAGATAATGACCCTTGAAACTATTAACCTGTAGATACCGACGTTCTAACATGCCCATCACAAAGAAGATTTTCACAATTCCGCAAATCATGTAGATTACCATATGTATGAATGAAATGAAGAAAAAAAGAGACCGAATTTAAAAAAAATAACTAGCGTCTAATTCAGCTTCTCTCCGTTGAAAATTGGCTTGATTATTCAAAAGGTTCATAAAAGATGTTGCGTTGAAGGGGGTAGAAGTCGAAAATGAACCTCTTTCAAATTACGTTCAGCCGTTATTTTGTTTCCCAAGATTCAATTGGCAAGCAAGTATCGTCTTCTGATTGGTGGAAGAAACGTTTGGCATTTTCGTTATCTATAAGCTAGTCGGTAAGCCAGCCTTTGAACCAGCCGGTGAGCCAGCCAGTGAAGAAGCAAAGTCAGTGAATCAGCCAGTGAGACAGCTTACGAGCCAGCCAGTCGGACTTAGGAAAACAAAAGAAAAAGATACACCCGAAGGTGCGAGTGGAATCCAGACAAGTACTGTCCTCAACTACCGAACCAACCAGTTTGACTTAAGAATGTTGGACTTAAGAATGAGCGATTAGAATAAACGAGCCAGCCAGTCAGACTTTGAAAAGGCGGTTTCCAGTAGGTATGACCCTTAAACGGCGTTAAAGAAATCAGGACAGCAAGTCAATCAGTTAGAAAACAACCAACTAACCAGCCAACCAACCAATCGACCATCCAAGCAAGCAACCAACCAATCGACCAACCATCCAACTAAGCCAGCCAGCCAGCAAGCAAGCAAGCAAGCAGCAACCGACCACCAACCAACTAATCGACCAACCACCCACCCACCCACCCGACCATCCCTCCATCCAGCCAACAACTAAGCACACAGTCACCCATACGACCAACGTACCCGCCAACCAGCCAAGTTCCCAATCAACGGACCATCCAATCGACAATACGAAACAGATACGGCGTGTCAGTACTCACCCCCTTTACCAATGCCAGCATCCACCACTCGCAGACCGGTGTCTCTGTACAAGGCATCGCTGTGTTGCTCTGGAACAAAACAACCGTAACAGAAACTAAGTATTTTTTTCTTCAACATATCTGTGGATTCTGAGATTTCGTGTTCACAGTCACACGGTATATTTGTAAGAACAAGATAGTAGATTCATGTTCATTCGGTCAAATCATAGCGAGTTGTATACATTGGTCCTGTATTTGTTTTGTATGGATCGTCTTTATGTAATGCAAGCAGGCAGATGAAGCAAGCGCCAGTGTGTGGTGGCGTTCGCTTTATGTGCCTGATT
>JADBJO010007432.1:70000-72500 GCA_016801955.1 Conus betulinus | reverse complement strand
TGCTCCACATGAAGGTGTCTGCGTGGTGTATTTTATCAGGATGTTGACTTGCGATCTTTGTCAACACAACACATTTTGCACAAAGAACAGAACTACGCGTAAATGTACATTCCGAAATAAGAGAGACCTGCACGTAGATTCCTTTCTCGTTGTGGTGGGAATACGACTGGATACTACATGCTATATCTCTGTTATGCACTGTGGGTGAACCACCGCAGCTTACTGATCCTGGCTCGCTGATAAGCCACTACCAGGAAACGAAAGTCGTCTGGAGACAGGCGTTAGAAACGGCCGGTGCGGAGCACAAGTTTATGGTGCGTATTACCTTTGCCCAGCCCACAACCTGAGGCCTGGTCAGAGATGTCACAAACACACAGCAAGGTCACGTTTTGAAGAAAAAAAAAAACGTCACACCGTGATTGAAAAAAGAATGCTACACAAGGAAGAAAAAAAAACGAACAAACAAAACAAAACAAACAAAAACAAAAAGAGCAAAACAAACAAAGAAGCAAAAACAAACAAACAAAAACTAAGAACAAAACCAAAGAAGAAATAATCATAATTATGGTATTCAAATTATTGACCTCTTTCAGGAATAGGACACTTGTCTGTGCTAAGAGAACCAGCCATTCTGCTTCATTCTTTGGTCCCAGATAAAAATGAAAATTAAAAAAATAAGGTGTAAATAATAAAAAAAAACCATACCATCAACAACAACCACAACAAACCACCACCACCCCAAGAAACCATGAAAATGCTATGTGGGCAAACAGCTAGTGTTCCCTGCGGAGAGTGAAAACAATGTTTATTACACTGGTCGCCAGGTTACAACTTAAAAAAAAAACACAACAAACAAACAAACAAAAACTGGCATGTCATATAAATTGAGAGCAGAAAAAAGAGTACAGAAGAGTTTCCAGATCCAAAACAGAAGAATGGTCCACAAAGGCACAAGAAAAAAAAAGAAAACTATAAACGACAGTAAAGAAAGACAAAAATTTATAAAACAATTAAAAAAGAAAAAAAAGAAAAAAAAGGAACGCGGGGGCTAAAAGAAAATGACGGAAAAGAGAGTTGTTAGCACACAAGTCCCAAAAGACAAGGGAGGTAACTGTACGGAAAATGCCCCCGGCACCCCCACGGGGATAGTGTGGGCCGCCACGACCTGAACTCGGTTTCACAGACAGGTCGTGTCCAGGAAAGCCGAAGTGGACTGGAGAGAGGCGCCACAAATGGTGTGCGAACAGGACTGATTTCAATGCGTCTCACAGGCTCTCGGTGAAAACTTTCACATTGAGATACGAAAGCCCTCTTCTCTACACACTCGCCCATAAAGATATTGAATATCTGCTGAATCATTTGTCATAACGTAAAAAAAAAATAAAATAAAAAAAATGAAAAGCTAGAGGTTCACGTTTAGATTTAAAGGTCTTCTACTCTACACTCTTTCCCATTAAAAAAAAAGATATTGAATATTTGCTGAATTATTTTTCAAAATGTTGAAGAAAAAGGATGAAAAGCTTTTCTTGCGTTCCACTATGACCTGCGAGTTCTATGTAATACAGATATAAGGGACCCGCAGTCAAGTGCAAGTGCTTAGAGCGCAGGGCAGCTGAGCTGACACTCAGGAGTTCAAATCACTCATGGGTCGGATTTTTACGGCTTGAAAACCGTGCTCTGTTTACCCGATGCTAAGTGGGTACTTGATTCAGGTCAGGGAAGGATAAGGTGGCCGAAGGAGGAGTGGGATGGGCTCCGTCTTCCATATTACCGTGCCATATGCTCGTTGAATCTCTGTCAGTTTACTGCCCCTACAGTCAATGGTTTATGAGGAATTTGAACAATGCAGATTATGTTCTCGGGTTGCCAGGTTTGTTGAGAATCAAGCCGACAGCGATAGAATCTCAAGTCAAGCTGAAAATATTATAACTAGGCGTAGGTTCTATTGCACTTAGTATGGCGCTGTTTCAGCCAGAGTCGTCCATCCAGCATAACTGATCCGGCTGACTGACACCGGATGCATTACTGTCATCTACATTTCTTTCGATGCGTGGCTGCCCTACAATCCCAGCCACACCCCACAACTGCGTGTTTTACGGTGACTCCATGTACAGACCTATCACCTCCTCATTTCTCTGGTTCTTTACTGCAGCATGAACCAACAGACTCGCAGCAGCCGAACCATGTGGACGTAGGTCATACGTTAACAGTTCTCTGCACGCTTGCTTTACACCTTGCCATGAGGTTGCTGCGCCTACGTCTGGGGTTACTATGACCCCTCGTGGGAGAAATACAGGAGGAGGGGGCGGGGAGGGGGCGTGCGGAGGGGGAAAATATTTGAGGGTATGGAGAGGGGGGTGTCTTTTAGAATAAACTGCATCCTCACTTTCTGAAAAAAAAAGAAGAAGAATTTTGCTCTATTCTGTTACTCTGTTTGCCCTTTCCTTTTTAAAAAAAAAAAAATTCTCTTCCATCTGTACGCCATCTACTGAGTTTAGTT
>JADBJO010007432.1:55000-62500 GCA_016801955.1 Conus betulinus | reverse complement strand
ATGGCAGTTTCCCAGGAACACGAGGAGTCGTCCACAAGGCGAGGGTCCATCCATCACGTGGTCTGTAATCTGGCTGTCAACAACATGCAGTTCATCTTCCCCTCGAGACACACCGCTACTCCATCACCAAAGTGATCGATTCCAATAATTGGTTCCCTTCAGGCGCCTGTCCAAATAGGCGTCGGGTCCACGCCAGACACTTGTTAACACAGCGGCTACCCCCCATCAAGGGTCCTTAGACAGAAGGGGGGGGGGGGGGGGGGGGGGCAGTCGCCTTGTTAACCAAGGTTTGGAGCTGCGATGTAAGGGGATTGTGGCCTCGATCCATCTTTCGTTCGTGGTGCTGTTGTACGAACGTCGCTGAAACTCTACCACGCAATGCGACTGGAACGATTAGTTCACTAACTCCAGTACCATTCGGAAGGGATCGGAAAATCAGGGAACCAGTATTTAATTTGATTCGAATTATGTAGGATACTGTAACGTTATATGAAACGAAAATCAACAGTAGTTGAAATACTGAGCGAATATCAAACTTCTATGAATCAAGATGAAAGAGGTAAGCTACGTTCAAAACCAAGCAGACTGCGTCCTATGTTTCTTTCCAACACTTTACCATAGCCTGTAGTTAGTTCGCTTCTCTGCTGCCGCACGTTTTGCCTTTTATGCAGCTTTAAGTTATAGGTTTGCATTTTCACCCTCCTCATCCGTAGCCTTTAAAGTCTGTCCATAGCCCCCAGCAATGCTCTTTTGCCATAACGTTTACGTTTGGATCTTTTCTTTTGGATTTTCCTGTTCTCTCTACTTTTCCGATTTTTTCTTTGCTTCAAGTGTCCCTATCTTTTTTGCTTTCCTCCTTTTTTTTCTCTCACCACTTTTCTAGTTTTCTCTTTAAGTTTCGTAACCTTTCTTCTTCTGCCTCTTCTCTCTTTTTTTTTTTTTTTTTTTCGTTTTTGTGTTTTCCCTTTTGCCATCTTCTGGTTTTTTCCTACTTTTTTTTTTCTCCTCTAGTTTTTCTACGTTTCTCTTCAGTTTTCACTTTTTTTTTCTTGCTCTTTAGAGTTCAAAGTTCCTCTTAGTTTTCTTTATACTTCTCTTTAATTTTACATTTCCAGCCTTTAATCTTCACAGTTTTTTTTCCTACTACTCTTTCAACTCATCAATCCTTATGTTTTTTTCTGCAGCTTTCCTTGTTTTCTCCCCTCTAACTTAATAAAAATGCTTTAAATCACTGCGCAGCTCCAGAGCCTGGGCCGACCCAGTTTGGTGACACATGCGCAGTGTACAATTGGTAAGAAGCAATTCCAGCAGACGATGTTTTTCTCGACCTTATCATCAAATAAAAGGTTAAAAGTCCCATAGGGTCATGGAGCATTGAACTGTTGGATATTTACCGTGTGAGAGAACACTATTCACGATGGTTGAGCCCATCTTTCTCCATCCGCCGCCTTAACTTCTTCTGACCTTAGTCAGGCATCCAGTTACTGCTGCGTGGAAAAGAGAAGGTTTTCAGGCTGTACAAAGCTGACCCCTCCAACGCTTCCAGCTGACGTCCATCAATTCTACATTCGAATGCTACAGACGTCTGACTGCCGGAATCTTCATCGTTGTATACAACAACACAAACAACGCACATGAATCGTGTGTTTGCATTCAGTTGAGTCTCGGCACGTAACTTTACTTATTTTGTCTTTCGACAAATACTATAACAAAGAAACTAGAGATAAAAAGGCATTCACAACTCCTCTGGGTTATAGCGACCATCATTTCATTTTGTATCATCCTTCTCGCTATTCTATATCGAAAGACAGAGAGCCTACGGATACTTTTCTCTACAGAAAATTGGATAAAGAGCATACGCGCAAAAAGCGCAGTACAAAGCAGGGAAAAGCTACTCTGACTGAACACACTTCAGAGTTCAACATGGTGGACACAGTCTGTCTCACACGGACGGCGAACACGCCTCCCGGGAATGGAACTGTGGATTCGACACGTAAATGCTTTCCACAGCCAGGACAGGCAGGTGCCATTTGACACATGCGTTAACTTTGTCCTGGCTAAAGGGATAAGGTTCAGGTTCAGGCCAGTCAGCCTTTCATTCATTTCGTTTGGGGCCGTTGAGCTCTTGGACATTTCATCACGCTACGTGTGGCTTTCACAGTCTGGTGGTCAGGACCAGTCAGGAATCGTAGTGAGCTTGGTGAGCTTTTGGATCAATGGAAGGGCAAACGATTCTGTCTTTAACTTGTGGCCGCTGGGTTCTTGTGACAGCGCTGAAATGTTGCTTCTCTATCATCA
Source organism: Conus betulinus (assembly GCA_016801955.1). Taxonomy (NCBI): domain Eukaryota; kingdom Metazoa; phylum Mollusca; class Gastropoda; order Neogastropoda; family Conidae; genus Conus; species Conus betulinus. Next base: position 60,202 of record JADBJO010007432.1, on the reverse strand, counting down.
AATGGCCCATCGGAAGACTTACAAAACTTCTTGGTAAATTGAAATAAAACTAAAAACCCAGAATTTATTTTGCTCTCACTTCATAGTTGAGTGGTTGAGGATGCACAGGTAATACTACTCGCAGGTTCTGAACGAATGCACCCCGACGACCGCGCTAATCAGACACATGCTCAGCATTGAATTCTTGTGTGTGTGTGTGTGTGTGTGTGTGTGTGTGTGTGTGTGTGCTGAGATCGTGCAAATTTCAAAGTGTAACGCTTCTGTGGTGAGCATTTGTTGGCAGAGAATAAGTTTGTTAAAAAAGTATGGGAATGTGGAGGGATGGAGCCCCCCCCCCCCCCCCCCCCTCCCCAGTGCAGAACCTGTTCGCTACGCCACATCCCTCCACATCGAGGCTCTCCAGATGAAGGCTCAGCTGCGATAGGACAGTGGTTAATGGCAGCTCCTTCATCTGCCAAAGACGGTCTTCAAAAAACTCTGGCATGCAGTCCATTAAAAGCGCATCAAAAACTACGTGAAAGCACCACTTTAAGGACGTTACTGGCAGCTGGCTGAATATCCTTGGCGACAAATCGTTGCACATTATCCTTCACTGTCAGTAGGGGTGTGCAGACTTTTTAAACTGCAGCAGCTGAAACATCTGGACATGAAGAGCAACATAAGTGGCCGCAAGGATGGAGATGACCATATTTAACATTTGGATGTCAGAGGTGCAGCTATGCGCTTCGGATTATACCTCCAGCCATGCGTGCAACGTCCGTCCGTCTCGTCTTACTCCCCTGTGGGTGACTTCTGTGATGATGGATGTTTCTGATGACTTGTTCGGGGCAGCCCTCTGACCGGAGAGCGTTCATTTTGTTGGCACTTAAGAGTAATGACAGCTAGCCACATCCGCCGTTGCCAAACCTTAGACTGGTAACTGTCAGCATCATGAACAGTCGTCCTTGCTGAGGCAGCGTCATTATGTCAACTGTGTATTGGATCCATCGACTGTGCCCCCGACATGTACACACATCAGAAATGCGTCACTTCCACAGGGGCAGCTGTGATTACCACCACAAGGAGGTAGTGTTCAGCAGTGCTATCATCCAGTGACCACTCATTCCCTTCAAGTAATATTCCAAAGCTGTCATTATGTTATCAAGCATTTCCTGGGAACAGACTTCCTCCAGGGGCAATCATCCTCCCTCCACTGAGTACCAGGTGATGGATATAGCGACCCAGCCTCCAGACACAGGAGTTCGCTGCGAAATAAGCCAGGCTTGCCTGGACCAATGAGCTATTTCGGCGTAAGGTGCCCTGATCACTCCACACCCAAAAATCACTCCGCGCCCGGTGAAAACAGGCACCTGCCCACACTCGTCTCCCAATGAGTAAATCCACACCGATCTTCCCCTCTTTTCCAACATCATTCTCCTCCTGCCAAAATTTTTAAAGCGTCCTACCCAGAAAACATATCAGTCAAAACACACTGCACCTGAATTTGAGGGGGCAATGATTCTGGACCTGCGCCGGAACGAATGCCCACTCTGTTGCAAAACTGTTTCTCCGTGAGTCATTTTTGAGCATGGTCTAGAGACGTCAATGGAGCGATAGAAACATGTGCCAATCTCCCTGTCACATAGAAGTGGTAAGTTTAGGCACACTGCCTTCATTAGCTCCACAGGATGCTGCTTCAGGACTATGCCCCCAATCACCCATTATGGAGTACTTTTTAAATCAGGGTGGGGAGGTGCTCTGGCTCGAATCCAGAATGACCCCTCTCCCAATCAAATTCAGCTGCAATGTGCTTCGATTGCAATGCTTTGTAGTTTGGGACATTGAGAAATTTTGAGTTTGGGAGTAGTTTTTTAGAACAAACGAGGAGGCCACTCTGGGTTAACTCCCCTGAGGTGGAAGGTGGGTGATAACGTGCCATAACTTTTTTTCATAGATAGACAGTAACTCTCTAGGACCGTCACTCTGTCAGCTCTGACACCTTTGTCCATAGACAGACGGTAAATTTCCAGTGCTGTCACTCTGTCAACGCACACCCAGTTTTAGACAAAGATGTTAGTTTTCTGGTGCTGTCCCCGTCAATGCGTTTACTTGCCTTTTCTTTTTACAATGACAAGTAACTATCCACTGCTTTCATGCCACTAACTATTCTTCTTTTCAAACAGATTTTCTTGTTTGCGCTATCACTCAAGATCAACTATAAGGTTTCAAAGCTCTATCACTGCGCTATCACTCAACCATCAACCATTCCCATTTACACAAACCTAGTATCACTTTCCATTTACCTCTCCTATTTTACACAAAACTGCAACTTTCATTTTGTTTTTCATTTTTAAAAAATACAAAACCATTAGTTTTCTAGCGCCGCCACTCAACAACCGACCATTCCTTTTTAACAACACACCAAAAAAAAAAAAAAAAAAAAAAAAAAAAAAAAAAAAAGAAATGAATACAAACAGTAAGTTTCCACGACCATCTCTCAACAACCAACCATTTCTCGTTTACACAAAGACAGTTAGTTTCCAGTGTGGTCATCCAACCACTAATCATTCCTTTCTTGACCACACAGTTAAGTGCTGTCTCTCAAACACCAACAATTCCAAAATTTACCAATAGATAAGCACATTTCCCCACGCTGTCAGTCAGATACCAACCATTCTATTTCACAAAGAGACGGTATCTTTCCTGTGTTATCGTCCTCTCCCTTTGAAGCAATGACAATAACTGAAACGCTGTCAGTCGTTTTCATTCATCTATTTAACATTATTGTCTTTTCAAGTAAAGATGCTGTCACAAACCTCATTGCCCCCCACGCCCCCCCCCCCCCCCCCCCCCATCCCCTCATCCTTTCCATGCCCTAAAAAAGCGCTTGAGAGAGAGAGAGAGAGAGAGAGAGAGAGAGAGAGAGAGAGAATCACACAATCTATGGCCGTTTCATTGGTCCATGGCGATAACCTTTCCTGATTGGTCCTCTCCACCGGAAGCTTTCCGGCCCCCCCAAACCCCCCCATCTCTCCACCACCCCAGTCACATCCCCCTCCCCCCCCCCCCCCTCCCAAGTCCACCTTCCCACTTCCACACACACACACACACACACACACAACCTCTCTTTAGCGAAGGCAACCCAACACAACAGGCGGTGTGTGACTGGCCCAGTGATAACGCGCATGCCGGCGGAGGCGGAAGATGGATGGGCCGGTGCCGCTGACAGCTAGATAGGCTGCAGCGGGAGTGACGGACCATGCAACACTTCCGGATGGCCCGTGGGTCCCACGAGAGATCGGGCTGGCCGCGGCTATCGCATCGTGGCCACAAGTGGAACGATGGTCGGTTGGCGCCCTCCGCTCCTTAAAGCCCCTTGCAGAAAATCCAGACACACACTGGAACGTACGGACACGCACAGGAGGAGGGAAATCGCGATGTGGAGTAGTATGCGCACCCACCCAAAGACTTGAAATTGCGTTATGTTATGTTGGTAGTACCTCAGTCCACCTTACCAGACTAATCAAAAACAAAAATCAGTAGCAATGCTGGTTTGACCCAACCATTCAAAGGATGTGAATAATAAAGATGATGATCTGATGATGATGATGATGACGACAACAACAACACTAATACCAAAACCAATACTACAACTACTACTACTACTACTACTAGTTGTTTTAATAATGGTAACAACGACAGCAACACCACCACCACCACCAATAATAATAATAATGATAGTAATAATGATAATGATGTTCATAATGTTGATGATGATGATGATAGTGGTTGTAATGATTATATATATATAAAAAAAAAGCTGTAATCAGTTTACACAGCATCATATGTTCAACAAAGCTGGTCATGGCCCTTTAAATTCACAGAGACTGCAAAAGAAAACTAGATAAATTCATGATACAAAATGAGTTTAAAGCATTTACTGAGAGAGAGAGAGAGAGAGAGAGAGAGAGAGAGAGAGAGAGAGAGAATATCGGCAAGAAATAGCACAAAGCGATATATTCCATCAGATTTGGAGTTGCCGGCACGCTCTTCAAAATAGGAGTGGCAAATGCCACTCTTCGATATTTATGTATTCACCACGGGCTTTAAGTGCACAGCCGTTCGCGCGTCACCATCGTCATGACCACGTCGTTGCCTGTCAACATCATCAGCCATCTGCCCAGCCAGGTGTGACCGACACGGGTCGTTGGTCGAGACTCCACACACAATGGATAGAGATGGATTGATGAACATGGTGGGCTGAACATGAACTGAAATCTGTCGGTCCGTGAGTCTGTCTGTCTGTTTCGTCTGCCTCTGTGTCATTTTTGTCGCCAGCTCTGTCGTTTTTACACACACACACACACACACACACAGAAGTGAAAATTTTCTCTATATTTAAAGGATTTCAACAACAAAAAAAAAAAGAGAGAGAGAGAGAGAGAGAGAGAGAGAGAGAGAGAGAGAGGGCGGGGGGTTCTCTGTCCAAGATGATCATACAGGCCTTCATCCTCGCCATGTTTCATAAAGACTATCCCATGGGAGTATTTCCCCACGGTGTATTTCCCGATCTAAGATCCCGATCCACGCTGCTCATTCCGGTTCGAAAATCCATAGTCACATCCCCGCTTGTCCCGTCGCAGCACACGGCACTGACAAACTACAGGAAACAGTCAATATCAAGTCATCGTGAGGCAGCTCTCCAAAGGAGACACTGCTCTCCTGCAGAGTCACTTCGATGGTGTTCAGTGGTGTCTGTTCTGAGCCAACGTATGCGCAGGATATACTATATGCTACGCCCCTTACTGGCAATAGCCTCAGCCAGCATGAATGATCGTTCCTCTTCGGAGGGAGCCACCATGTCCGTCCAACGACAGTACCCATGAACTTGCAGATCTCGACACGAACTCACCAAGGGCACAGAGATGGAAGGGAAATCAAAACTGAGGTCACCATAATGCAGGGCATGTAAAGGCCCAGAATTTGATACTTTTTTTTCTTTTAAACAAATGTTGATTAATGAGAATGAGGATGATGAAGATGGTGCTATGAAGTTCCATACTAGTCTAAGACTGCATTTCAGCGCTGTACTCTACACACTTACGTTCATAATATATCAACCAGGCCCGAGAGATATAGACACCTGCAGTGTTTGGTCAGGAAATTTGAAAAACTTCGTATGGTTCCAGTTTGTCCGCTGGAGCCAATAGCAAACTCAACTGT
>JADBJO010007432.1:47500-50000 GCA_016801955.1 Conus betulinus | reverse complement strand
CCAATTGTTCCAGCAACCAGAAGCTCCAAGCCCTTGATCTATAATTTTCAGCTTCTATATCCAACAGAAAAAAAAAAAAAAAAAAAAAGAATCGTGCTCTCTCAGAGAAGAAAACTGAAAAACAAACATTCTGGTGGGTCGGTCAGTAAAGATCTCACGAGAGCAAATGAAGACTTGTTGACTAGGACACCTTCTTTACCTGGTCTGATAATGGAAAGGTATTGCTGAAAGTCAAAAACGGCAAAACGATTCGGCTAGACATTTTTGTGTAATATGAAAACTATGCTCTCCAAGGCCATGGGTTAGAGTCGACGAAAAACACTTAACACTCGTGTGTGTGTGTGTGTGTGTGTGTGTGTGTGTGTGTGTGCGTGCGTGCAACTCATCTGTACCGAAAGACACTACACATCACCTTTACTGAAAGACACCTTGTTAGGGAAATGAGGAGAGAATTAAACACCAATATTCAGGTTTAGTATACAATCGAGAAAATATTGACAATATTTCAAATGATCACATTTATTTAACAATCTCAGATCAATTATTCCTTGATGTCCTACTCATGGAAATTACATTACAGACCCTGTCTCACAGTATTAGAAAAAAAGAATCAGACTAGAAAGGGAATTAAAACATGACATTAGAACCCAACGAAATAAGTTAACATTATATGAGTCTAATTAAGACTCTCTCAGGGAAAAAGCAAGAAAATTTGAAGGAAATCAGAAAAAGGGAAAATGAAAGATATCATTCTAAGATTTACAGCTCGTCGGGTTGTTCAAGGTGAGAAGTTAGTAACCATATTTGTTCCCTGAAAAACAGGCATTTTATGAGAATGCTGAAATTAGTGAAGAGTTCACGTTAAATGAAAGCATTTTTCATGAAATAAGAACATGTTATGAAACGCTAAATAAACGGACAGCAAGACAAACAGTAGAAATTGATAAATATGCAGAGAACATTTACCAAAATTCACAAAAAAATGAAGGAAACGACGCAGAAACACTAAAGTCATTGGCATACGCGTCAAAGGTGTTGAAAAAGCACAAATGACGAAGGTCCAGCTACTGATGGTATGACCGTTCATTAAAACAAAAATCTAGACGCAATTAGGTTATTTGCTAGTTCGATCACTCAACTACGGTTTAATCAAAGGTGAAATGTATATAACACAAAAGGAATGGGTAATTATTTCTATTCCTAAACCTAAACAGTATATGAAGAACTGGAGACCAGTACCTTTATTGAATGTATCATACAAAACTGCTTCAGAGAGGATGAAAACGGTGCTACCAAACAAGGACCAAACAGGAATTGTATTGGAAAGATACATAGGGGATAATTTTAGAACACTACATGATATGATGCACTGTTTAGAAAAGAAAAACCTCCCTGGTTTGTTAGCATCGGTTGATTTGGAAAAGGCTTTTGAATTGCTGGATTAGAACTATATGAATAATATCCTTAAAGCTTTTGGTTTTGGACAAGAAATGCGTAAGTGAAGATATGAAGATAGCAAATAACATTTTTGTTGTTAATAGCAAAAGATTTTTAAGATTTCTTAGTACCATAGGTTGCCGTCAGGGAAATCCCGTATCTCCTTATCAGTTTGTTCTATCCGTCGAAATACCTGCTTGAAGGAAGGGAAGGACAGGAAATGAAAGGCATAAATATAACAGATACCAAATTCAAAATTAGTAAGTTTTCTGATGATAACGGTTTCACTGTACAAGGTGACAGAACATCCTATAAAAAACTTGTTTGAAACTTTAAACGACATTGACCATATTTCAGACTTAAAACTAAACTACGAAAAAAAAAAAAAAAAAGTAAAATGCTTGGCGAGGTATCGGAAAATGTTCATCTGTAAAATACCTACACACGATAGAATGGAGTGAAATCCATGGGGATTTGAAATACCTGGTCTCTGTTTTTCAACATTTATCTCCCACGTTAGAGAAAAATACAAGAGAGAAGTTTCTTGAGGCAAAGACGTCAATCAAGACAAGGCTGAAAAAGACGCTAACACCAGTCAGTAGAGCAGCAGTATTAAAACCATGGATTTTTTGTTGTTGTTGCTAAATTGATGCACTTTTACGTAAACCTCCCGACAACAAAAATTAAACAGGTACAGCAAATCGTTTAAGTTCGAATGGAAAAACAAAAATTATAACACAAAAAGATAGTACTCTGTTCATAGCAATCAAGGGAGGGACAGGTATCCAAATGTTGAAATGTTTTTGCAAGAGCTGAAGAAATCCTGGATTCGAAAACTGAGCTCTGAATTAAAAAAAAAAAACAACTGAAAAAGAGACTTAAGGCACGATGTCCAGGAACAGAATTCATGGATAACTATGGGCCAAAACAATTTCCCCATGAGTACTCCCAATCCAATTTGAAAGGATGTCTCTTAAAGCATACTCTAAAATTTTTCACACTGGTAGAAGTGACAAAAAATATTGACACCTTAACTAAACCCTTTTCTTCTACGAAAAGTTCA
>JADBJO010007432.1:35000-42500 GCA_016801955.1 Conus betulinus | reverse complement strand
AGGACACGCACACGACGACTGTACAGTTTAAATTAATATAATGCTATTTTTGTTTTGTGTCTTTGCTCATGCACGCACTTTGATTCACTGTTATTTATTTGATTGTCTCTCTTTGTTCATGTATGCACTTTTGGTTCACTGTTATTTATTTGATTGTCTCTTTGTTCATGTAAGCACTTTTGGTTCACTGTTATTTATTTGATTAGTCTCTTTGTTCATGTAAGCACTTTTGGTTCACTGTTATTTATTTGATTAGTCTCTTTGTTCATGTATGCACTTTTGGTTCACTGTTATTTATTTTTGATGTCTCTTTGTTCACGTATGCACTTTTGGTTCATTGTTATTTATTTGATTGTCTCTTTGTTCGTGTAAGCACTTTTGGTTCACTGTTATTTGATTGTCTCTTTGTTCATGTATGCACTTTTGGTTCACCGTTATTTATTTGATTAGACTGTTTGTTCATGTATGCATTTTTGGTTCACTGTTATTTATTCTCTTTGTTCATGTGTATGCACTTTTAGTCACTGTTATTTATTTGTTTGTCTCTTTGTTCATGTATGCACTTTTGGTTCACTGTTATTTATTTGATTAGTCTATTTGTTCATGTATGCACTTTTGGTTCACTCGTCTATGTGTTCATGTATGCACTTTTGGTTTACTCATTTTTGCATTAAACACTCATTCATTCTTGCGTTATTTATCTGTTTTCTTTTTTTCTACTTTTGTTGTTTATTTACTTATCTATTTATCTACGTAATCAATTTATGATGACTAGTTTATCTTCTACGTGTGTTATTTATGTACTTATCTATTTATCTCTAATCAATTTATGATGATTAGTTTATCTATCTTTTCAATCATGTTTTCATGTGTCATTTTGTGAAAAAAAATCTCTTTATTCATATATTTTGCCTTATTTTCCCCACTAATTTTTGTGTTCCTTATTTTCGCCTGATCATTCAATTGTATTATCTATTTACCCGCTATGTCATTCATCACTCAATAATTTGATTTTTTTTTGTTGTTTGCATTATCTGTATGTGCATTTATGCCACTTTATATTAAGAGCCCTTTCTATGGCATTGCTTCTCACGCTGCTTCTTTATTCCAGGTGTTTATCGCACAGCCTCACCCTCACTTGTTCTGGCGTAGTTCCAGCGCCAGCAATCTATGGGGAGCTTTCTATATTTTTTTTTTGTTTTGTCAACGCCTGCCCTCTTCCCTCTCCCCCCCCCCCCACCCCACCACTTCCCCCGAGTGTTTGACCACAGTCAGCAGTGGAATTCATTTTTATTTATTAATTTATTATCAATGTCTATATATGTATGTATGTATGTATGTATGTATGTATGTATGTATGTATGTATGTATGTATGTACGTACGCAGGGGTCACAGCAGGCGATGTATGTATGTATGTATGTATGTATGTATGTATGTATGTATGTATGTATGTATGTATGTATGCTGTTTTGCATGCATGCATCCATGTATGTGTATAAATATAAATGCATACATGCATGCATGTATACATGTATGTATGCATGTATGTAAATAAGTAAGTATGTATGTATGTATGTATGTATTCATTCACTTATCATTTTTCTTCATCAATGTATCTACTCATTTGTCTATCTATCTAGCTGTCTATCTATTCATTTACATTTACTTTTATCCATTTGTTTTTCTAAAGCTGCCTCGCGTTTTGTGCCCTCTCACTCGCATTACTTCCACGCCGCCCATTCTGGCTCCGACATCCACAACCACATCCAGTCGTGTCCTGTCACAACCTGAAGCACACCAGCAGTCTACAGGCCGCCATCAACAGCAGGTCTTCCTCGGGCAACTCACCAGAGGAGATACTGCGCCGCTGCTGAATTACTTCGATGGCGTTCATTACAGCCTTTACTGATCCCCACATACTCAGGACATCGCCTGCCGTGTCCCCCTGCTGGGTGACGATTACTGCTCAGTCGCGCAGTCAGCGAGTACAGGTACACATCTCCGTAGGGCGCCGCACTATGTCTCTATTCAACGACCCATGAACTTGCCAACACCATGATTTTCGTTTTAAGATATGAGCTCGTCGTGGATTTGGATATGGAGAGGGGACCGAAACTAAGATCATAAAGTAATTAAAAAAAAAAAAAAAAAAAAAAAAAAAAATGAAGGGCCACAAAATGTAAAATTTTCTTCTGTGGTGATCTGTGTGGAGAAAGGTTATGCCAACGAGTTCCAATTTGGTCAGACTCAGTAATGACAGGGCTATGGTTTATATTTCCTTTTGATGACATAGCCCAACATCGTTCGATCGGGCCTGAGAAACACAGACATTTGTAGTACTGATAAAGAAATCTGAGAATCGAATCTAAGAAACTGTAAGCAACCAGTCTAAGAAATCATTCACGAAGACTCGGTCTAGTGATTCCCAGTGCTCCCATCGCACGTACAACTCTCACCTCTCCGGGAAGGAACCGATCGGGATTAAAAGAAAAAAAAAAAACAAGGATACAGCGCTGAAGCGACTGGAACCCTTGATCTCTCAGACTGAACCCACAATGGTAACCACAGCACTTTCGGCCCTCACCGTGGCCTCATGGAAGACGTCGGCGATGATGAACAAGATAGAACGCAGGAAAAAAAAAAGTGAAAAACGAAACAAACCAATCCAAAACAAAAGAATGAAAAAACACAGCAACTTCAAAATGGAAAAAAAAAATCAGAAACAAAACACCTACACTTTTTTTGTTTGTTAATTTGTATATTTTCACCTTCTATTAGGAAACTTGTAGCACACGCGCGCGCGCGCGCGCATACACACACCCATACACACACACACACGCGCGCACGTACGCATGCACGCACGCACACACACACAGAGATATATATACACACACACATTCTCTCTCTCTCATCCCCCCCCTCTCTCTCTCTCTCACACACACACACACACACACACACACACACACACACACACACACACACACGCGCACGCATGCACGCGCACACACATACACACACACATGCACGCACGCACGCACGCACGCACACACGCACGCACACGCAAGCACGCACACACACACACACACACACACACACACACACACACACACACACACACACACACACACACACACACACACATCCGCGCTTGCGGGGGACGTAGTAGCAGCTGACAACAGCCTTAAATAGAAAAAAAAAAACCCAAAAAACAAACCAATTTCCTCTTTAATTTCCTTTCTTTTCACTATCATCCTCTGTCTTTCTGACTTCTCTCTTGTTCTGGAATCTTTTTGTTTATGTCTCCAGGCCTGTAACTTGTATTTGTTATTCATTTCTTTCCAAAATGAATTAGGTTCCTACCCGTTTGTCATTTTCACAGAGGTCCTTTTCTTTCAGATATGAGAGTGGCTGCAACGGTTGTAGACTACGAATGGAACAAAGATGGAGAGATGGCGCTCATAGAGAGAACAGATTCTGAGCCAGAATGTGGTACGTCATTAGAAGACGGATTTCTCTACGACATCGATGAAACCTTTCTATTGTTGAGATGAAAATCGTATCTGTGTCTGATGTTTTGTTAATGTTTCATCCAGAACAAAAACTAATATCCTGCTCAGTTAAGCTAGTTCTACCATACAAGGATATATGTCTAATAGTGTTTTTCTTTGATTTGATTTGTTTGTTTTTAAAGTTGTTTACTTTTTGTGTTTAGTTTGTTAAAAACATCACTGCATGTTCAAAACTGGGGCCAAAGGTGAATAAATCTTTAATGATAAAGTCCAGGCCATGATTCACCCTATTTTCTTTATACTAACAACAATTGTTCGAATGATGTGGAAGCATTCACCTCATCTAAGTTACAAACCGTTGTCCGCACTGCTATGTTAATACGTTCGAATTTCCGGAATTAGAATGGCGTAACCATTTCTAACAACCACATTTCATTTTCAGTCTTACAATTTCCATGAACATTCTGATTTTTGTCATACCATGTTTTTTCCCTCCTTCCTATTAATGTTTTGCCAAGATCGCCTGATTTGTCTGGTCATTTGATCATACGTTTACTGTCAGAAACAACGTGTTTTGTGTCTTGCAATTGCAATCAATCGCCATCTCTGATACTGCCAGGGTAACAGATACGTCAGTGCTAAGTGGTCATCTGTCCCAGCGGTTCCAGAGTCTGTGCGTCAAGAACTGGACTTACAGGTTACCAGCAGAAAGCACGCAACAGACCCAGAGAACAGTTGCCAATGAAATGAACAAGATTTATTCTCTTTCAACCTGTTTCAGAGATACGGAAAATGTAACAGAACAATCATTACCACGAACTTAAAACGTGAACTGTCACAACAGTTGCTGATCTGAAAAGGCTTAAAAGCAAACATCGTGTGTACCAGACGAAATTCATATCGTCTATATGTAATAACGTAACTTTGCTCAATCTTATGAATTATAGATAAATTCAGAAGACATTCCCTAAGAAAGGCTATTAACAGATTTCAACGTTATATGTTAAAGTTATTTTCAGATGGAATTCATCGCTTACTTCATTCATGTTCAGTAGTCTCCGCACCTTGCCGCCTTCTCTAAACAATAAACCTAGTCGTCCCTTTTCTGGTTCAAACTTAAAGATGCAAACAGTAACATTTCAAGCTATGATATTCCGATAGGGCAGCTGTTTGTTAAACTTTTCTGTGAAAAGAAGTCAAAGTTTTAATGATTAGGACATTTATCATTTTTCGAGCGATTCCTACCCAGTCTGGATGAAGACTTTCAAACTGCTTTACATTATTACAAGTGAAAATAGGATCATGAAAATGTATGAATTAAAAAAAAAGAATTAATCACAGTTTCACTAAGACACCGCGCTGTTAATGCTGTTTAATCAAATGAAAGTGCATTTCGTATGAATAAGATATAGAAATTTGTCATGTTTTGAGGCATTTGAATTTGCCTTGAATTTCATCATTGTGAATTTTATAGCTAATGGAAATGTCTTTTTCACAATAAACAAATGAGGTCATAGTACTTCAACTTTATACGGAAAAATGCACTCGATGTATCAAATTTCTTGAATGATCATTGTTCACGCTGTTTTTGAATCTCTTTATTTTACATCCGCCTGATTTTGGTTGAGCAAGTTAATGGAATAAATCTATAAGGGGCTAAAGTGCAGCATTTTACTGCTTGGCATCTTTTAAGAAAAAAAGGCATTTTGTCTTGTCTCAAACCATGCTATTTTATCCTCATTAACATTTCCATTCTGAATGAACTATAAATCTAAACACATCAAAGACGCTACTATTTCAAGGCTATCATTTTGATGATCAACTTTGAACTTTGATGAATTTACCTCTGATCGCCATAATTGATAATTCGGAATCAAAGCGTGCAAACAGTTTCTGTCGACCTGCCGATGTTTCTGATATGCACAGCATATAAATACGCCAATATTCACAAAGTCTCCCACAATTTGTTTTCGCAGGGGGAGATGAAAAGTCAATAGAGAGTACCTGTTTCCCATCATGCACATTTCAAGACCACTCAGGTAAAATGCCAGCAGAACGAGGTGGTGATAGACTTTTATGATGGCGTTCACTCCCCAGTAACAAAAAACGTCAGACAAAGAACAGTTCTGAGAGACTCATGACTAAATGGTCAGTCACATGCATTTTAACAACACTGGGCGATTTACCCTGTGTACTATTCTGTATGAATTTTGCGCTGTAAAGGCTATGCAATACATAGTCAAATGCTCTGCACTGACAATAAAAAGGCAGGAAGGAGGGGGGGGGGGGGGGGGGGGGGGGGGGGTAGACTACAGAAAAAAAGCGACAAATAGTCATAGGACAGGCAACAGTTGCCGTAGCGAGGTGGCTAGCACCCTTGACTGCCGGCTGGGAGGTCGTGGGTTCGATTTCACTCATAGCCATTTATTTGTGGAATTTTCTGTCCCGACTGGGTCCTATCCGGAGTTGAATTTGTTATGGCTTCATTTGGAAATACTGGAACCACACAGTCGAGTTTCATTAACTTAATGGATGCATCTCTGAGACCTTTGCTCAATTTCCTGACCAACACTGCAGGTTTCTGCATCTCTCGGGCCTGGATGACGCCGGGCTCTTTTATGAAAGTAAGCGTAAGGCCACACAGTCTCAGACCAGGATGGAACTCCATAGCATCATATTCATCATCCTCATTCTGTTTCATCAGCAGGAAAGAGTCTCAAATTCTGTGGCCCTTCATGCTCTATTGCCATAGTGACATCAGTTTTGATTTTCTCTCCACGTCTATGCCTTCGGTTTGGTTCTGTCAGGGTATTCAATATCAGCAAAGCCATGGAGAAAGTATCGTTGGGCGGACATGTCTCATACCTGCAGGAGAGCTCAATCACACTGATTCCGGACTAAGCAATAATTATTGTGGTCAGTAGGGCGCTTAGAAGATGGTGTCTTCTTGCGTATACTGGATAGGAACAGGCGCCACCGAAGTGACTCGGTAGCAGACAGTGTCTCTTCTGGTGGGTGGCCTTTTAGCGACTGGACATTGACTGTTTCCTGTGGATTTCCGGTACTGGGCTGTGGCAGGACAAGTCAGGCTGTGACTATGGACGGGGAGCTGGAATGAGTGGTGGAGGAGGGGGTGGGTGTGCAATGCCACTGAAGTGGCACGGAAGATGAGAAAAATCAACACACACACACACACACACACACCACACACACACACACACACACACACACACACACACACACACACACACACAACGGCAACTGTAAAACGAAGGCATATGATCTATTACACTATAAGTCTATCTTAAGCCGCTTTAGGATACCAAAGGAGGTTTATTATTCTCCATAAAATCTGTAAGTCCGCAACTAATCAACAATACTTGTAGATAATTAACCTACATGTAATGCCATACGTGTAATTATTTGGATTTGGTGACTTACGTTTAATTTTTTTTTTTTTTTTTTAGAGTGCAGGATCACCCAGAAAAGTCATCATCATCTTAACTGTCATCATCCTTTATCATCCACGTCTTTCACAAACACACGGCAGTGATGTAGGCGGCGGCCACGCTTGTCATGGGCGCGATATCCTCTCTCAGCGCTCCCAGTGTGTTGCCTTGATGCGTCATTATCTCCCTTGAGGTCTCCTGTCATCTGTCCCCGCCGCTTAACTCCCTTTGGTCGAGTCTTGTCATCAGGTGGCGCTCCTTGCCCGTTGAGGCGTCCCCTGATTGCTTGACGCATCTTGTCATTGGCTCACTCGTGGGTCTTAATTTAAAAAAAAAAAAAAAAAAGAAGAAAAAAGTTTTTCCCCATTGGAGGTAACTTCGCCGTGTAGTAGGGGGCTATTCTGGACCTCGGCCATGCGCGAAACACACGCGAAATGAAGCGTGGAGTCCATTAATCAAAGTTTAAAAGGAGAGGAAGGGTGGAGGTCTGGGTGTGGGAGAACGCAGGGTTGGGATGCATGTTGTGCAGACAGGCGACTTA
>JADBJO010007432.1:12500-20000 GCA_016801955.1 Conus betulinus | reverse complement strand
AAGAAATGTGCGGTTGTCTCAGCGTAGAACTAAAGCAAACAGACTCATTCACTTTGATTTCCCCGAAGTTGGAGTATGGCTGCCTTAATGGCGGGATAAAAAAAAAGTTCATACACACAAAACTCCACTCCCTTTGTTGGGTAGATGGGATTGATTTTTGCCTGTCCATACAGGGAGTGTCCGCAGGAGTATCAGCCTGCGTACGCAGAGAAAGAAGAAGAAGAAGAAGAAGATCCACGGTTGTCTCAGGGTGGAATTACAGCAACAGGCTCGTTCACTTTGATGATGGGTCACTGTTCTGCTGTTCTATCCTAATTCACCAGTCTCCTCAATCATCAGTGCATTCTTCTCATCCTCTCCCACCCATTGTCCCACCCTCTTTCCCCCCAGTCTGCCCGTCTTTCCATCTCGACCGTCCCCCCTCTCTCTCTTCTTCTTATCCTCGTGCCACTGGTAAAGATGGTAGCACTGCTCTGGTATTGACACCATTTAGCATTCAAGTACCACCTGCGGCAGGGCAAAACTGATTCCAAATATATGGGCAAGTCTGGAACATCCTTCTGCAGGGAGGTGTCTCCTTACTTGTTCTATGTGCTCATTTCTGCTCACCGATTCGATGTCGTAAGCAACATTCATCTGGAATTATGGGCGTATTCATTTCACCGTGGGAACGAGAGTTACCCTACTTGTTGGCTATTCTACTATTCACTGTTCTCTGTCTCGTTTCAGATTTCCTTTCATACTAATCAAAACCGTGGTTATCTGCATTTGTTACCGTTCGTCTTGTGCTTGTTTGACTGTATCCAAGAGCGAAAAGGCTCCACCAGTCTAGAGTCAATCTTGATTTGTATTCGTTCATTTTTCCCCAGTTGTTGTTGCTGTGTAGATGTGTCACGGACAGGGAATAGAGGCAAGCTTGGAAAATCCTTTTCGTTTTATTCGGGGATGTCTCCTTGTTTGGTCTGTGTGCTCGGCATTGACGCTTCGGCTTGGCGATTCGGTGTCATAAGCAGCACTCGTTCGGAATTATGGGCGCGTATTTATTTCATCATGGGGGCAAGAGTTACGGTACTTGTTCGTTATTTACTGTTTATTGTTCTCTGCCTCATGTAAGATTTTTTTTTTTCTCATACTTACCAAACCGAGGTTATCTCTATTTCTTACTGTGTGACCGTGCGCTTGTTTGGCTACGTCCAAGAGACAAAAGGCTGTGCCACTCTTGAATAAATGTTAACTTGTATTAATTGTGTCACTATTGTCCATTTCTCCGGTGACTGTTGCTGTGTAGATGTGTCATGTACAGGGCGTATGAGAACATCCTTCCCATGGGGAAGTCTCCTGTTTGTTCTGTGTGCCCAGCACTGTCATTTCTACTGGATGATTTCGGGTCGTAAAGTAACATTCGTTTGATGTTACGGGCATGTATTTTTTTTTTTTTTTCATCATGGGAGCAAGAGTTACCCACCCTACTTGTTCGTTATTTACTGTTGTGTGTGTTCTTGTTTCTGCCTCATTTCAGATTATTTTTCACATAATTTCAGCCATTTTTTCTTCCTCCCTCACTCCCTCAATCCATCACCCCCAGCCCCACCCCTCCCCAGACCCCCCCCCCCCCCCCCCCCCCCCCCCCCCCCCCCGACACACAGGCACCTCGCTCACTCCATGCACCATACCCCTGCCCCTCCACTCATTGCAAACCTCTTCTCATCCCCACCCCTCCCCCCACAACACTGATCTGCTGTCATATTTACCGTCCAAGCTTTGATAGCCTTGAGTGAACATTTACTTAATATCGACGTATTCAATGAATGCGTCATTATCAACAGTGTGACGAAGACATGACGTCTTGTTATTTGAGTTGACGCGTCCATTTCAGATTTTGCCATGATCGGAACCAGTTTTCTATCATTATGGCAACAACGTAAAATTCATGATGGATTCCTACAGCTTTTGTAAAGACTGATCAGAGCTGAAACAGGTAAAGAGAGCCTGAACTGCTCATTTAACTGTGGCTTCACTTACTTCATTCACTATAAGTTATAAGCTATTCTTGCACTACTTTGCTATATATTTTGCGAAATACACCTATATCTTACCTATGTTGTCGGTCCC
Organism: Conus betulinus; assembly: GCA_016801955.1. Lineage (NCBI taxonomy): Eukaryota > Metazoa > Mollusca > Gastropoda > Neogastropoda > Conidae > Conus > Conus betulinus. Next base: position 17,888 of record JADBJO010007432.1, on the reverse strand, counting down.
GTTACTATTAGTATGTTTATCTAAATCTGCACCAACCTGGCTGAAATCGTATTGAATGATCTAGTCTTTACATAATTTAATCAAATATTGTAGTAATATTTGCATATGATATAGTTGAACACGTCTTTTATCGCTGAATAAAGCATAGGTTTTTGAGCAAATTTTCTAAGAAAATCACAGTTCTTCAGTATTGATATTATTGCTGGATACGCTAATCGCAGATTTAGAGCTCATGTGACTTGGTGACAAGTCTTACCAAAGAATGGCTGGAAGGGTCTTCTTAATATTTCTCATTCTGCAAAGTTTGATTTCGGAAATACATTTATTTGCTTGGAGACTACCAACATGAAAGTTCACACACGCACGCACGCACACACACACACACACACACACACACACACACACACACACACACACACACACACGCACGCACGCACGCACGCACGCAAACACAATACAACCGAAACTAACTGATTACACAGACTGTCTTGTTTACACCTGTGAGTCAAAACAGAAGCCAATTGTCGTTTTCGCAGCACAAGGCATAAACAGGATACGTATGTCTGCGAATGATGAGAGGTGCCAGGATGGAGTGTAGACAGACGGAATGTCAGAACAAGACGAGAGAGGAGGTGAGACCGGGAGAAAAGGGTGAGGGGATAAACAACAAGTTGTTGTGGCATAACAGGGACATTTTGTATTGAATTCTTTCATTTATGGGGCGCCAGTGAAGTGTTGAAAGGAGAAGAAAGACAGACGTGATCCGTTTCGTGCTTTCAAAACACGTCTGGCAGCTGAGTTGTGTGCTTTCTGAGCTTATTGATCAGGTACAATGAGGAGCTAAACAATGGAGAACTGAAATAGTCGGGTCTGGTTTGCACGGGAGAACCAACGAGGGTTCTGGCGGCTTCAGTATTGAGAGAAGACAACTGTTGTTGTGGCAGCAAATGGGCACATTTTTTGTTAGAATTCTTTCTTTATGGCGGCCAGTCAGTACAATGAAAGAGAGAGACGTGATCACTTTTCGTGCTTTCAAAAAACACGTGCAACTGCGTTGTGTGTGCTTTACTGGCTTATTTATCAGGTACAGAGATGAGCAAACATGGAGAAGAGACTGAAATAGTCTGGATTCTGGTTTGCCACAATAAGAACCAACGATTTCTGGCGGCTTCAAGGTATTGATAGAGAGACGAACTGGGATATGCTTCCTCTTTTAGGATCAGCAGATGGGCAAACATTTAGACTGTGTGTAGCCAGGGCCACGTCTAAGCTGAGAGTGACGACTAAATTCTGGAAGCAACTGGTATTTTACCAGAACACGCACGCGCGAGTAAGAGCGCGCACGCGCGCACACTCACACACACGCACATACACACAGAGCGCATTACACCACACACACACACACACACACACACACACACACACACACACACACCCACACACACGCACACACACACACACGCGCACGCACGAACGCACGCACACGCCTGCACTTTCATTGCCAACATCCACAGCATCACTGCCCAAAAGGAAATTTCAGTGTCCAATCCCATTTCACCTGCTAGTCTACCTACATGGTGTACGTACTGTGATGCAGCCTCTGCTCAAAGTTGTAGGTTGGGGAAGCATATCGTCCCCTCCGTCCACTCCTGTTTTTTGGCAAAACCACTCCTCAGTTCCAGAAAGAAAATTAGTGGTGTCAAGCACTATCTCTCGCCTTCGCACCACAATCCCTGATGCATTCAACTCCCACACATCTGACTTTTTTTTTTTTAATTTTTTTTTTTAGATTGAATCATTCAAGCTCTTTGCCCTCGCTTTCCTTTCCCCCAGCCTCTCCTCCATCCCTTTCTCTCTACACCCCTCCCCCCCCCAAATTTCCCCCATTACACCATCTTTACATTCACACCCCATGTACATAATTACATGTTCATAACATAACATGTAGAGCATAATATATACACCCCAAACAACACCATCTCACCATCCACATAAGCATGCATATTCCTAGACACATGCACATGCGGACAATCGATGTGCACCAATACCATCCCCACAGATACCCCACACTCACGCGGGGTTTTGTTTTGCTCATACACACACCCTCAAGCGCCCCCTTCCAAGCGTAAGACTCCTCCTCTACCACTCTTGCCTTTTTTTTTTTTCTCTCTCCCTATCTCTATTTCTGTTTGCCTTTCCCCTCTATCTGCCTCTCGTTTTCCTTTCCGCATCAAACACACACACACACACACACACCTCTGTAAACTTGTATTCGTCCGTTTACGTATAATGTTTTCATACGTCATTGCCTATACGTATTTATTTGTCTTTCGTTTTTATGTCATAAGTCCTGAAGACGGTCTATGGCCGAAACGTTATAGATCTTTGTTCTTCTTTTTTTTTTTCTCTTTCTCTCTCTATTTTCAAATCTTCTGAGCATCCTCACAGATTTTGTGTGTGTGTTGTGTGTGTGTGTGTGTGTTTTGTGTGTGCGTGCTGTTTGCGGTATCTGCGGATACGTAGGCAGGCGTGTGTCTGTGTGCTGTCGAAAAGAACCATTATCCAGATTTACAACTGCCTGTCTGTGTCTTTATCTGCACTTGTACCCGCTTCCTCCTCCCCCCCCCCCCCCCCCCCTCCCCCTCCCACTTTGTTTTACTTAACACACAACTAGTGCATTGTTCTACATTGAACTGTATTATATTGAAATGCATTATGAAACATACATTAAATGTACAGTGGAGTACACATTTGTTGTACACAAACAGTTCTAACCTAGCCACTCATTCATAATCTACAGGTAATCCTGCAAGCATGATCTGTACTAGTTTTGTTTGTTTGTTTGTTTGTTTTTTAATAGAGAGCGTGCATCTTTGTCTGTTTTTAATGTAATGGGGTGTGTGTGTGTGTGTGTGTGTGTGTGTGTGTGTGTGTGTGTGTGTTATGAGCGTTTGAGAGACTGGGGGAGAAGAGGTGAATAACACTGTTGCATAACGTTGTATGATGTTGTATTGTGTTGTGATGTGTTTGTGATGTGTTGTGTTCTAATGTATTCCATTGTGATTGTATTGTGTTGTGTTGTGCTGTATTGTATGGTGTTGCATTGCTTTGCATTTATTATATTGTGTTGTTTTTATATACCACACTATGTTTGCATTGCATTGTAATGTACTATACTGTGTGTTAAACAGCATTGTAGTGTGTCATCAACAGCATTGTAGTGTATCATGACGCACTGAGATGTGTTATGCTGGGTTTTTTTTTTATTGTGTTGCGTGGCACTGCATGATATTACATATTGTTGTACTGCATGTGTCATGTGGGACTGTACTGCTCCCTCTTCCGTCTCCTGTTGCTCCGAGAATGCGTGAGCTCGGACCGTTTTCTCGATCGATCAGAAGACGTTTCTACCAATCACAGGAGTTAACAGTTTTTCTCGCACCAATCACAGGACGTCACCATTTTTTTTTTTAATGCACGAATCAGAGGGCGCGTTTCTATTTTCCATGCACCAATCAGACGGCGTTTCTATTTTTCATGCACTAATCAGAGGGCGTTTCTATTTTCCATGCACCAATCAGAGGGCGTTTCTAATTTCCATGCACCAATCAGAGAGCGTTGCCACTTTTTCTGCACCAATCAGAGATCTGGTGCCGCATCGGCCATTTTGTCTCGCATATGAGACAGTTTCAAGTTACTTCAGCATTCCCTCTCCAATGTCAGGACCAAATGTCACTGGAGTGTGCTTTGAAACTCACCAAACCAGCGAAAACATTTTACTAGCCCTTCACCTCTGTGACACGCGTCTATGGCCTAGCGGAAGAGAGAGAGAGAGAGAGAGAGAGAGAGAGAGAGAGAGAGAGAGAGAGAGAGAGGCGCGAAGGGGACGAGAGATTGGAGAAACCCCATCGCGTGCAAACTTTGAACCAGAAACCCCGGACTCTCTCTCCAGGCGAATTCATTATCCATTCAGCCACCGTTCCGTGGAATGATTCTGCACACTGTACGTGATGACTGCACATTCGATGCTTTCACTTGTAGCGAGGTGAAGCCAACCCCAGCAACCTGCCTCCATCCAAGCTGACGTGATTTCCTGTATATCTGATAGCTTCAATCTCGCTGCTGGCGCTGCCATCACTTGAGTGAGCTTTTTCTTTCACATTGTCTCAAGTTTACAGACTACTGTTGTTGTTTTCTTTTCAACGTCTAGACGTTTGACTACGATAAAATCTCCATGTCATTTAATTATTCATGGCTGTTAAGATAAAAAAAAAAACAAACTCTGTGAGTCATTCATGAGAATGAAGTGGAGACCTGTAACTTCAGAAGAAAATAAAGCAAAACAAACAAAAAAAAAAACTATATATTTATATTTTTTGTTTAAACTTAAATATATTCCAACCCTTTTTGTTTCGTTTCTTAACCTCCTTCCTATGCAGCTTCGCTCAGAAACACCATGGTACACAGTCCTTGTTCTCCCCCCTTTATTACTCTTTGTCACGCTGACGTAATTTCTTCTTCCGTTTTCCTTTTATCACCCCATTTGAAAGTATAGTGATGAACAGTGATTCGTCGTTCCATATAGGTCATAGTCGCTTTCCTTAGTATTGTGTCGTTTTTCACACCAGTGCTTGTGTGGAATGAATCTTAGGAGATGGTGTTCAGATTTTATGGTATCGTGTCCTCGGAGAAAGAAAACCATCACGAGGCTTATCTTGCTGGACTGCTTATTCCGTCCATTCTCTTTCCTCGGTTTCTTCTTTCTGCTTTCCTTCTACGTCTCTCTCTCTCTCTCTCTCTCTCTCTCTCTCTCTCTCTCTCTCTCTCTCTCTCTCTCTCTCTCTCTCTCTCTCTCTCTCCTCTCTCTCTGTTCGTTTCTCAGTGCAGTTCATCTCTTATCTCTTCTCTTCCTTCTCTCTGATCTCTTCACTCTCAAAGTGTTCGTTTTTCAGTCTGTCATCTCTCGTTAATTTGGTTTCTCTAAAATATCTGCATTTCCCAATGACTGGATAACACCTGTCTGTACTGGTTGCTCACGTTTCTACTTCGTTCATCTTCTTGTTCTTCTTCTCCTCCTCCTTTCTCCTCCTCCTCTTCCTTTTCCTTCCTCCTCTTATTCTTCTGTCTCGCTCTGTCTGCCTGCATGTCTGTCTCTATGACTTTTCCTTCAGGTTTGATCTTACTTCGCATTCTCCTTCCGCTCTACTGCTTTTCCCCTCCCCCTCCTCCGCACCCTCCTCTCTCTCTCCCTCCCTCCCCCTCCCCCTCTCCCTCCCTCCCTCCCTCCCTCCCTCCCTCCCTCCCTCTCTCTCTCTCTCTCTCTCTCTCTCTCTCTCTCTCTCTCCCCATGTATTCTTTAATGCATTTTTTGTACTTGTCTCAATTCCT
>JADBJO010007432.1:0-5000 GCA_016801955.1 Conus betulinus | reverse complement strand
TCAAAATGAATCTATACATCAGCTCTCATAAGAACGACAGCCTTCCCTCCCTCCTTCTCTTCCCTCACTATTTCGCCTCTTTTATAAGACTACTACTGATTGTATTACTCACAGTCTTTGCATACATTAACCAACCGCACCTGATATCAGGTTGCAAGTCTCAGAACTCCCACCCGTGACCCTACAGTTGTGCCTTTCATACAGAGTCCCCTCATCTTGCATGCATTAAAAAAGAAGGAAAGCAACTTTCAAACACAAAAAAAAAAAAAAAAAAAAATCTGAGAACATCCATGCCAGTCTTTAAATACTCAGTTTATTCAACAATGCTTTGGCGTATCAATTTTTGATGTGCAGCCTGTTGTCATACACCACGATTAAGAACATTTCACAACACAGAATATTCCGTATAGGCGTTTTGAGGCGTACTATGGACTAAAAAATCAAATCAACATTGAATCCTCACTTCAGCCCTCACACAATCATCTTCTGTCCCCCACCTCACTTCTTCCTCGATATTTCACATCTTTTTAAGGATCATGACCAATGATATCACTCATAGTCTATGACAACATAAACCATCCCCTACCTGACGCCAAAAGTTTAGGCTTTAGGGCTCTCACCTGTGGCCCTATGTATATGCCAGCTGGCATCCAAAACATTCCTCCCCCCCCCCCCCCCCCCCCCCCCCACTTCTACTTCTATTGCGTCCAGTGTGAAATGAATAATTGTTCGTTCATCATTTTTATTGTCTTGAATGTTGTTTGTCTTGCTTGAAGAAGACCACAGAGGTCGAAACGCGTCGTGTTTGTCTCGTAATGTGTTTGTTTCTTCCATTCGGCGGCATAGTAATTGCTCATTAAGTTTAGCCCTGCTCCATTTATTTTGATCTATGAGCTTGGAACCATTACACTGTGCTCTCATGATATGCATATGAACAAAACGCGGAGACTTGCAAACACAACACAAAGTCTGAGAACAATCCAACTGTGCCTGTCCATTTTTACTTCAAAGATTATTCACGACCTTGGCGTATTCATTTCTAACGGCGCATTCATGTGTATTGCTTTACAGCACTCTCAAGCGAAAACAGCTCCGAATCGCCATGGAGATCTATTAGCAGAACCGCCAATGAAACGCTTCCTGAACGAAACAAGTCAAATGGCTGAGATAACGAAATCCAAATCCAAACAAAGTTATAAAAAAAAAAAGCCAAGCAAACAAACTGTAAATCAGAGTCAAAACAGAAAAAACAGCGGGAAAAAAAGCAAGAAAGCAAGAGTAAATAGAGAGAAAAAAGAAATAAAGTCCCAATAGAACAGAGAACGAAAGGAAAACAGGGCTTAAGAAAACGGAAAAAACAAATGAGTCAAAACAAACAACAAAATAAAAAGTAAGACAGAGTTTGAGAAAAGAAAAGAAGCAAAAAGAGTTTTTAAAAAAATCAGCTAACCAGCATGGAAGAAAACAGAAGTGGAGTCAAAGAGTACATAAAATATAAAAACAGAATCATTGAAAACAGATTTATCAAATAAAGAAAACAAAAAACTTCAACACTCAAAGAAAACGACAAAACTCACCTAAAAACAAAAACAGAATGAAAGAATACAGAAAACATAAAGCAAACAGAATCAAAGGAAACAGAAAACAGAAAGCAAATACAGAGTCACAGAAAGCGGTAAACTGAGGGTAGAACAAAGTCATAGATAGCAAAAAAACAGAAAGCGAAACAGAATCCAGGAAAAACAGAAACAAAAACCAAAACATCGGTAAAGGAAACAAAAACAGAAAGCAAAGCAGAGTCAAACAAATCAGAAAACAAAAAGCAAGACAGGAGCCCGCCCCCCTCCCCCCCCTCCCAAAAAATCTATGTTAACCACCACCACCTAAAAACAAACAAACAAGCAAGAACCCCCCAAAAACAAACAAACAACAAACAAACAAAACAGAAGTGACATTCCAGAGTAATCCTTTCAAATCATTTTACATTGATTCTAAATCCCTGTCTCATTCATGCTGAGAATGACAAGCCCGCGAAAAAACAGCTTCATTCTTTTTCTTTTAACCAAGACCCGCCGATCTGAAAGGCAGCCCCAAAGCTGAAAAACGTGACAAAAAAAAAAAAAAAAAAAAAAAAAAAAAAAAGCAAAGTTGCCCTCTATGAATGACAACCACAGGATTTAAGACATATACATAATCTGATTACTAAACAAAACCTCTCGTACAGTTAACCTCCCCAAATTTTCGACAACCAACAGGATGATATCTCAATGATTGTTTTTCTTAAATCCTCGAAAAACGTCACAAGTAAGCACACACACACACACACACACACACACACACACACACACACACACACACACCACACACCCACACACCAAACAATAAACAAGCAACAACAAACAACATCACTGAACGGAAATAGCAGTGGTCTGTGCTTGTGGTCCTGTGCTTGTTTGTCCTGCAGAGTCAGAGATCAGTAAATGAAAAGTCAACAGTCTTCACAGCACCACACACTCCAAGGACCATCTTTCTTCAGTTCTCAAGAGAACGCCAAAGGCGGACAGGGAACTTCTGCGTACGCAGGCTGAGATACCCTGCAGACACTCCCTGTATAGACAGGCAAGGATTAATGCCATCTAACCACGAACGAAGGGAGTGGAGTTTGGGTGCATGACCGTTTTTCATCCCGCCTTTAAGGCAGCCATACTCCATCTTCCGGGAAGGCGCATGCTATGTGTAACGTGTCATCCATACCAACCGGCCACAACTGGCCTTCTCTTTCAAAAGTTGGTGATGGGATTTTTAGCGTGCAAGATGTTATGCGTGCGTTCACACACGGAACCTTGGTTTATAGTCTCATTTGAAGGGACTGAATGGGAATGGAGTCAGAACCAATGTTAACCCTCGAGGGAAAAAATCATCCTGTACCGAAACGGCCGGGCGGAGATTCGAACCCGCAACCCTTGGATTACGAGTCCGGCGCTCTACACCACTGGGCTATTCCGGCCCCCGGACAGGGAACAAACTTACTCGCACGCAGCACTCTTCTCGAGGACTGAGCGTCAGCTGCCTCTCCTTCCTTCCCCCAACGACAATCGACTCGGGGGGAACCGCTTCTACACCCACATGGATTGGAAAGAAGTTTATGGTCAGTTGGGTAGCGCTATACGACCCTCTTACACAGGACCGGAATGCGAGGAATGGAGAACAATGCAAGGAACATACTGTTACGACACTCGTTTTTGTGACAGTGTGTGGACGGCCGGCGGGATAGTTTTCTTTATAACTGAATGCCAGTATGACTAATGCCTACTGAAATGGTCATCAGAGATCTGAGAAATGGAATGAGAGAGAGAGAGAGCGAGAGAGAGAGAGAGAGAGAGAGGGAGAGAGAGGAGAGAGGGAGAGAAAGAGAAGCAAGAGAGAGAGAGAGATGAGAGAGGAGAGAGAGAGAGAGAGATGGGGTGGGGGGATAGAAATAGAGAGCCAGCCAGCCAGACAAACAGGAAAGACGAAGAAGAATAAGAAAAGAAGAAGGAGGAGGAAGGAGGAGGAGGAGGAGGAGATAAGAAGAGAAACCGAAGAATAAAAACATACGAAGAATAAGAAGAAAAATAAGAGACGAATAAGAAGACTAAGAAGAAAGCTAAGAAGAAGAAGAAGAAAATAAGAAGAGAGAGAGAGAGAGAGAGAGAGAGAGAGAGAGAGAGAGAGAGAGAGAGAGAGAGAGAGAGAGAGAGAACGTCCAGGGCCAAGTTCCTGAACCGTTCCATACGCGCTGTCCTCAGTGTCTCCAGTTTCCAGAAGAAAGCCATACGTTTCCCCATCTCTAACAGGATGCCTGTTTCTCTCTCAGGTTCCAAACACAAGGTTTTTTTTTTTTCTATTTGGATTTTTCAGTCATCATACTTTGTCGTCATTAGTATGTGCATTCATATTTTGACAGAGACATCTTCTTTATCTTCACAAAATACACACAGTTTCAGGCATGCAGCATTTCTTATGGACTTCAAATAGGTTGCTGAACAACAACAACAACAACAACAACAACAACAACACACACACACACACACACACACACACACACACAACACACACACACACACACCACACACACACACACACACGCACGCACACGCACACACACACACACACACACACACACACACACACACACACACAGACACACACATACATGTTAGGGTGTGGCACAACACATAGATATATTACAAAATAATACAGCAAACTATCCGAAGAAAGTAGACAGCATACATAGCATTGAGCCGAAAAAACATCTAGCGCACAAACGACATGTCGTTCGTGTATACCACTGTCTAGATTCCATAGAAACTTGTAACAAATAACAAAGTGAGTCAACGAGGGGGAGAACAATGGCTATGCGGCACAAAAGGAAAAGAAAGACAAACAAAACGCAACAATGAAAGCAGAAATTAGCCGAAGTTAATCAAGTCTAATGGAGATGATGATGAACAAACGAAATATACGAGTGGTGTCTTTCGCAGGTTAATGACGGAGTGAACGGTACACCTTTGCAGTTTTCGCCCCTGCTTACAAACATCACAATCTTTTAAACAACACGCAGGCAACACAATCGCACACAGCAAACCACGCGCTTGTCTTGTCTGTTCCTGTCTGTCTGTCTGCCTGGTTCCTGTCTGTCCTTCCTTGCCTCTCTCTCTCTCTTCTCTCCCTCTCTCTCGCTCTCTCCTCTCTCTGCGCTCCACCACCCCAACCACACACACACACCACAACACTAGCTCACAACTACGCAGACGCACACACATTCACTACACACAGCCCACCGCTGCACAAACACGATGCACGCACGCATAGACGTTACACAACAAAACAAGCAAGCACACACATCACAACGACACACACAACCACACACCACACACACCACACCACACACACACAGGACAGCACGCCGCACGCACACCACGCACGCACACGCACACGCACACACACCACACCCAAAA
>JADBJO010007431.1:96511-111511 GCA_016801955.1 Conus betulinus | reverse complement strand
CATCTTCATTCTGACCTGACTTTTTATGTACTGCATGCAAAACTGTATTGTTTACGCTTGAACTGATGAACTTGATAAGCGCGCCTGTGTGTGTGTGTGTGTGTGTGTGTGTGTGTGTGTGTGAACACATGTCAGTGCGAGTGTTTGAGTGTGTGTTGAGCGCAATGAGTTGACCTCAAGAATTGCGCCATATAAAATCCATACATTATTATTATTATTATTATTATTATTATTACACAAGCCAAGATGTAATCCTGTTCTTTAATTTCTTATCACAGATCAGATCATCCACGCTGTAACCCTGTCTTTATCGTTGACTTGCCTGGCAGTGTGTCTAGGGCGGTACATATGAGTCTCCCCAATGGAAGGTTAAGCATTACTTCATGCCAAGGGAGGCTTTCTATTTCACTCTCCACTTTTGGCAGCAGTCTCATGTCGTCAGTCAGTATCATGGCTTGTTGAGTTTTAAACTGGAAATACGCAAAGTATTCCAAAGAACGAAAAACAACAAACAAACAAACACTGGCAGTTGCAAAAGACCCTGAAGATGCATAAAACAAAGCCCAGTTCTCCCTTCTCATGGAGCTACTCTCGACTATGGAATCAGCAGGACACTCACACCACGGATTGCAGCAGCACTTTAGGAGCGAACCGTCATCTTACGATTTAAAGACTGGACGTCTGAGCCTCTTAGACTTTGTGTGGGATTACATCAAAGTTCTCCTCTTTCCACTTTTTTTTATACAATGTTTACAGTAAAGGCCTTGTATACCTCAATAGAAATTGCTTAAGTGTTGACTCTAGCAGGTGACGTTCTGATCTACAAAACATCAAAGAATACTCTACATGAACGAAAGCAATTCAGCAGCATTAGAGCAGCATTCTTCAGTGGTGACATGAAACTTGATCGTCCAATATCCCCACAAAAGACTAAATATTGGTCCGCATTATCAAAGGCAAGACATCAGGACAATTTTCCTCATTATTTTCAATCAATAGAATACCAACGGATTAAAGTTACAACCTACTATAGAATGCTGACCTATAGACGCATATTGAGAATATTTTTCTTAAATGCTAAAAGGGCCTCTTATCAATATGTATAAGTATTTAGGAATATTTTTTTCTGCCGTCTTAGTCTTGCATGCAAAGATCTTGCAATCGGGCATAAAATGCGTTTCTTTGTATTACGAAGGAGCTGCACATCCCGATAGTAATTCTTTCGTGTTGTCTGTGAAGTTGTTTGACTCATGTTCAGTCTATAGTTCAGTATGGGCAGAGGTATGGGGACTAGACAACAGCTATTCACTGTGAGACCGTTCATTGTCATGCCTTAAAACTTCCTAAACAGTAGATATTAGGACATAAAAATGACCTTTCATTTGGCGAAACTAACAGGTATCATTTAAATGCAAACTCAACTGTGAGACGTGTTTGCTATTGGTTTAGATTATTACAAATGGGTCAGCGACGAATCCCATGTAAAGCGTGTAATATGTTCACAGATCTTAAAAGTAAAGTAAACTGGGCGACTCAAGTGCGGATTAGCTGGTTTGGGTATTGGATTGGGTTTGTTAGGTACAATCAGGGTGTTAGAAAATTAATTATTTTATTCGTACATTTCACCAATGGTTAAACGACTGCTGTTGGCAAAAATGGACTGAACATATTCAGACAGCAGAAGATTTGAAATGTATAGAACTTTTTAGTAATACAGCTTCTTGAACCCCTATTAATCGCTGTATTTTAATCCACATTTGAAATATATAAAGATAGTATCAGGCCTGGAATCTCTGAGTTAGTGGTACATAGATCTCGATACACAACCGTCAGAGAAGTGTTTTGAACTTGTCCATGTGTAGGGAAGCAGAAAGAAACGAGACACACTTTTGGTTTTGTTTTGCTGTCAAATACTCAGCCGTATTCGGGAAAGTTTTATCAAACAAACGTATTACATACAACCCTTTTTGTTTAAACTCAGTTTAAGTCTCATTACGTGCAGACATTTTGACTATGCCTGTATAAGGCATTTGAGTTTAGAGATATGGCGGTGTCTTAGGAATATGTCTCTTTTGTTTCTGTCTGTACTCTGTCTTTGTGTGTGGTGATTGGTATTTTTGTTATGATATTTTCTGTATGTGTTCTTGCTCAATTTGTGTGTGATGAATTACGTATGTGGTGTGCACACACTCTTTCATAACAGCCATAGTCCACTGTAAATAAATCTACACAACGTTGACTCTGACTACGACTCTCTCTCTCTCTCTCTCTCTCTCTCTCTCTCTCTCTCTCCTCTCTCTCTCTCTCTCTCTCCTCTCTCTCTCTCTCTGATAGTATGAACGCAAGCAAACTGCTAGAGTGTGTGGACGAGCGCGCGCGCGCGCGCGTGTGTGTGTGTGTGTGTGTGTGTGTGTGTGTGTGTGTGTGTGTGTGTGTGTGTGTGTGTGTGTGTGTGTGTGTGTGTGTGTGTAAGTACATGCGTAAGAGCCAGCATATATACTTGTGTGTGTCTGGTGTGTGTGTGTGTGTGTGTGTGTGTGTGTGTGTGTGTGTGTGTGTGTGTGTGTGTGTGTGTGTTTACTCACGCATTAGAAATATTTATCACACACTTTGTTGACAATGCGTTTACTGACATCAGAGTATACTTGTCAAAAATTCATTTGTGGCGCGGACGATCTCTTTCATTCAGATAAACTATTCAGTATAAGACTTATTAAGATTTATGAGCTTTTCTTCAGCGTTATTGACTGTGCATGTTTGAATCGACAACATTAACATACCTCACTGTGACTTTCCTTGTTTCATAAAGCACGAAAATAGAATTCTTTACTGTTAAGCTGGGTGTGATTCGTGTGAAAACGTCGATGGATGAGGAAGCAGCAACAGCAGCAGTAGTGTAGTAGTAGTAGTAGTAGTAGTAGTAGTAGTTGTTGTTGTTGTTGTTGTTGTTGTTGTTGTAACAGCAGTAGTAGAAGTAGTAAGCAGCAGCAGCAGCAGTAGTAGTAGTAGTAGTAGCAGCAGCGGCAGCAGCAGCAGCAGCAGTAGTAGTTATTTGTAGTAGTAGTAGTAGCGGCAGCAGAGCAGCAACAGCAGCAGTACTGAAGTTATACTATTTGTCGTCGTCATATGTGTGTTGTGTGTGTGTGTAATAGTGTGTGTGTATCGTGCGCGCGTTTCGTGTATCTGTTTTCGGATCAATGCCCTTGTCTTCTGGTTTAATGACAATATTTTGTCGTCTGACAAGTGCTTTCTGATCTTTCCAAGCTAGTTTGTGTGACAGACAGGTTTGGTATTTATTCCGTATAGATGTCCTTTCTGCAAGTTTAAATGTAGAGTTCCTCATCACTGAATTTATCGAAGAGTGGTTGATGAAGAATTTGGGGGTCTGGAAAAAATGGATAAAATGTCAAATCTATATGGTCGTTGAAGCTAAATGTGAGTTTCTTTTCTTCTTTTTTTTTTATTCGCTCGGCCATCCTACGTAGTTTCCCAAAAAATCCCTTGGATTTTGATCTTACTATCCTTTCAATTTTCTCTTTTGCTAGTATCACTGTTGTTTGTTGTTGTTGCTGCTGTTTTATCATTATTGTATTTTATTATCGTCATTGTTATTATTATTATTATTATTTTCATTATTATTTTCATTATTATTTTCATTATTACTATTATCCTTATTACTATTACTTTTTATCATTATTATTATCATCATCATCATTATCTTTATTATTATTGTTGTTATTACTATTATTACCATTATTGTTTTTGTTGCTGCTGTGATTTTTTTTTTTCAGTATAGCATCATTTGTCTATAAGAAAAAAAACATGGATACGTATTGACGAACATATGTAGAGTTCTAAGAAATATTCATACGCCTGTATACATCATATCATTTTAATTCTACTACCTAAAAGAGACGTGTGCGTGCGTTTGATGCAAAACATGCAGGATAAGTCAGTATACAAACGCTAATAGTATAGGAAACGCAGATGGACACAGAGACAGACAGACGAACAGACAAGTGAAGAAACAAATATACGGACCGGTTTGGATCATCGCAAGTGAAGATATGCTATTTTCATAAATAATCCACAAAAACTGCATTTTTCATTATCAGTCACTCTGATTTCTTTCAAAAAAAAACATTTGTTCCTAAGGATCCGCGAATTATTCTCAGCTTAAACCACTGAAGTTTTCCATCTTCAATCTTATGTGCACAAAAGAGGCACAAATCCCAGTCATGACCTTGTGAAAGTTTTATGCCCCATTTGTCACATCATTTGAGCTCTCAGCTGATTGCCAATCAGTGGTTTGTTCTAACTCGTTGAATCTTTATAAGTGGCCAACAATATAACAAGATGAAGAAGTGATACACTTATTGTTTTCGATAGTAATGTCAAGTTCTTGATGAATTCAGTTATTGTTAACCTATAACCTGTATAAGTGATGAGAAATCCATTTTGACAACATGTCTTTCCTTAAAGTGTCTGTGAAAAAGGAACTGACCAATATCGTAAACAAAAAAAAAAAACGAAATAATAGACGCTTTTGTTTTCAAGCGTTTTAGGGGAAATGCATCTTTTCTGAACTTGAAAACGTTTGTACACATCTGACTATTACTTCCACCCCCACCCCCCTTGCCCTCTCCGCACCCGCCCCCCCCCCCCCCCCCCCCCCCCCCCCCCGTCCCCACCCACCCACCCACCCCCATTCTTTCTCTTTTTAAGTTAAAGTCCTTTACGTAGCATGTATTGTGTGTGATTGCTGTATGCTGCCCTTTGCTTCATCCCCACCCTAAAAAATAACATGCACTGATGGTCTACAGATTTATCAGCAACACATGGTTTTGATGACTTTTGTGATGGAAGGTCTGCCTGTACTACACCTGACCAAAGCCATCAGTGTCGCCTGGCTGTCTCCTTACATCACAATGCTTTGGCAATTAAGGTGCTTTATCTTCTTCGTCGGCATATCCTCACATCAAAGAAGTTGTAACGCTGAACGCCTTACCATCACTTCTAGTCAAACAAGGATCCTTGATATTTGTCCTGGTGCGGAATATCTCCTGAGTCAAAACAGTACGGATATCATATTCCTACAGGCCAATGAATCAGGATGTGGAAGATACTCATTACCGTCAGCTGTTCACCAGGGTGTCATATACGGGGTGTGCGGCCATGTCACTCCTTTCTGTATACTGCATGTGCAAGTACCCCAGGGTAGATATGTGCGTGCTCGTATACAACGCCTGTCCCATGACTGTGATTCCATGCATTGGAAAACTGAAGTATATATAAGAAGCGAAGGTAAAGAGTTTGATTTAGAATGTTATTTTCACGACATGGAAGACAGTTTTATCGACTCACCTTCAAAACAAAATGTGGATAGTACACATCGGGAAACCTCTAATTGCAGCTACTATTCAGTCAATAAAACGCCCTGATTTTATTGTGAAAAAGGTAACGGATAATTTCACATGCTTGATCATTCCATATGTGATAGGGTATGGTAGAATACACCTGCCTTATACTGAAGATTTGAAAATAAATATGACGTATATCATAAGCTTTCAACAGACATCTTTTAGTACAGCAAAGTGTCCTTGCATAGAACTGAACTACTTAGACCCAAATACAGCTCTCAAAAAGAATGAAGAAGTATGCCGTCTATGTTGTCTATCACCTACCATTATCAACACTTCAAAGCTTCAAATTGAGTTTACTTGTTCAATAGCTTTTAATGCTGGTATGAAACTGTTCCTGTCTGTACTTCCTACGCACAAAGGGCTTGTAAAGCTGTCCAGTGGTCTGTTCAACTGTTCTGTGCCATGGTATTCTGATTTCCAACATCACCTGCACTGTAACCAGCGCCCAGAATGTCACGACGGACGGGATGAAACAGGGGACTGTCCCTTCAGTAGTGAAGATTGCAAGGGGCTGGTGGCATCACGAAACAAGTGTTTCAAATTGATCCTATTCGATCGAAACATTCCCATTGTATTTTCTTACATTGAGTGCCACAAAGTGGGTGAAAAACTAGCGGATGTGAAATCCAAGAAGGAAAAGTTAGATTTCCGACGTGCACTCTCAAACTATATCAGATTTAGAGCAGCGATTGGTCTAAGGTCGGGCTGGCGTTCTGTGCCATTTTCGTATAGCAAATTCCGTACATGGTTTGACACTACTTTGATTTATAACATGAATCACTTCTATTTCCATCATGATTTTTTTATTTCAATGCGTTTTCATCCGTATGTTCCTTCAAGGAGTTTCCATACTGCCTATGCCACAGATTATGGGATTCATTTGCAGTTGCTGTATCCTGCTGATGCTTTTGGCGCAATGTGCGAACTACAATTACAGTCAAAGGTGTCTTTCATTCACCCATGGTGTTGGCGCATGCAGGCTCCTCTGAATGTATATGCATGCACACACGACAGCATTTGGCTATTTCCCCTACACGTGTTGCTGCACACCAGTTTCTGTCGTGTGACGCCAAGAGTGGCTGTGTGAAAGAGATGGATTCGAAAACCTATACATTGTTGAACGTTAGTTGTACGCAACTTGACGAAATGTCGTTTGATGGAGGACCATTCTCCTACACTCCATTTAGATGTGATGACGACGTGACAACAGTGCATCACACGTTACTGTGTGACTTCAGACAGGATTGTCCAGATGGCAGCGATGAGTCATTCTGTGAATTTTCATGTGCTGGTTTTCAGTGCTTGAACGGTCAGTGTGTGCTACTCAGTCAACGCTGCAATCAATACACAGATTGTGTGTGGACGATTCTGATGAGGTTGGGTGCTCCGATGATGCCACCTATCATGCCCCAGTCAAAGAGGAAGACATTACACAACGGTTTTACGTTGATCTGGATGGAACAGGTTACTTCACTCAACAGCTGATGAACACTGAGGAGTTGTGTCCTGATGCTCATTACCAATGTTCCTCTGAGTGGCTGTACTGTCTGCCTATCTACACCAGATGTAATGGATTCAATGATTGTGTCTATGGAGAGGATGAGCATATGTGTGAGGCACTTAGGTGCCCTGGTTTCTACCAGTGTCGGACTTCCATCATCTGTGTGCATGGAAATCATCTGTGTGATGGATGGGGTCAGTGTCCAGAGCGTGATGATGAACTGATGTGTGGCACAAGCTGCCCAGAAGGATGTCAGTGTCAAGGTCATGTTTTCCTATGTTCACAACCATTCCTTTCTGGCCACTTTCCTCTGTTGAGATACGTTAATGCAACAGGCTCAAACATGTCTCTAATTGCTTTTAGGACAAATATTCATCTTACTGCTTTGATTTTATCGCAATGTTTGATTAACAATATTTCACACGTTACACTTTTAAATCTGAGGTATCTCGATCTTGCTCAGAACAATGTTAAAATCCTCAACATGGCTGTTTTCCTTCAGCTACCGAATCTAAGATTTCTTGCCATAGAAAACAATCCTCTCAGCAACATAACAGGTAAAACCACAAAGATGATTGTTTATTCACTTAGCTGGATGAACGTGTCAAAAACACATGTCAGTATTCTTAATAATATTGATAATATATCCATCTACTTTCCTCACATGGAAGGGGTGAATACCTCATATTGTGGTGTTGAAACGCTTGATCGGACAACTTTGACAAATATGCCAGAAATTCTAGAACTGGATTTAAGGGGGAATACCCTTGGCAATTTTCCACTGGATCTGTTGTTAAGATCAGATAAATTGCAACGTATATATTCATCGAACTACAGAATTTGCTGCAAGAATGTACTTCCTAAACACCTGGATGAAGGAAACTGCTTTGCCCCTATCATTGCACTTCCATCGTGCACATCACTTCTGCCAAATGAACTGTACAGAGTCTTCTTTCAGCTGATTGCTGTGTCCGCTGTGGCAGGATGTGTGGCCTGCTTTCTAGTTTATTCCACACTGCAGAAAATGACTGGAAACAGTTTTGTGATGGCTATTACCCATTTGCAGTTTGCTGATATCTGTATGGGATGCCACGTCATCGTTGTTGTGCTAGCAGACTTTGTATTTCGTGGCAAATACATGCAGATGGAAAAAGCATGGACTGACAGCGTAATGTGCAGACTGGCTGGCTTTCTTTTCCTTTTGTCTAGCTCAGTGTCACCAATGATTATCTGGTTCACCACTTTGTATCACGTTATTGTCTGTTGTTTCTTTAATGATCTGTGCAGGTTCAACCAATGTTTAATAGCCGTAGTTTGTACAGTAGTGTGGATCATTGGCGTGCTGTTGGCATCAGTTCCATTTCTCCCTGGACTGTCACACTGGGGCCTTCAGGGCCAGTCAGGTCTGTGTCGTCTGGCTTCAGTTGATCACTATCATTCACGGCAAAGATTCACATGGTTTACAGTCATTGTGGCAATTAATCTCATTATGTGTTTGATGATCGGAACTGGTCAAGGTTTCATCTTCTGGCGAACACCAAAGTACAGGGTAACTCTCAACCCCACACACCAGTTAGTGTACTCCTCGGTCCATGTTACAAGAAAGGTGGCTGTCATAGATGCTTTTTGTTGGTTTGTTTTTCGGAGTGACGATGATGATAAGTTTTTGTGGTGTTGATGATTTATTTAAGATCCATGATACCATGGTTATATTCATGTTACCCTCAAACTCTGCTCTCAACCCATTTCTGTACATTTGGACCGTGCATACACAATGGCAACGTCAAGAACAAGAAAAGAAACTACTACAAGTGCTAAAAGTACGTGCTAGAATAGGAAAACACAGCTGTTCAGTTAATGAACACACAGATACATGGGTAACATTTAGAGACGTGTACAAATGTGTATGCTTGTATGGTTGATCATAAATATTTTTTTATGTTCTTCACACTTGTACACCTATTTGCATTTTCGGTAAGTTAATTCAGATGTTTGACTTCACTGTCCATTGGAAAATAACACCAAGAAAGACCAGTTGTTCAGCAGGCCAGCAGATGTCCTCTCTTATCTGACGTCAGAAATCAGAAAGCCTTGAAGCATCTTTAGCTATGATACTTTATTTTACACATCTTTTCTTTCCAAGAGTGAGGTTGAAGTAAGGCGTGTCTGTTATGCACGCTGTCTGTCAGAGATCCAGAGTAAGATTGCCGACGGCTCTACCTTCCAGCCGAAGAATATTCCTTTTTTGGGTGGGGTCGTCGTTCTAAACGATTTCTTTTCTGACTTCTAGTCATGCTAAACAACATTTATCTTGGCCATGTCAAAGATGAAATAGAATTCACATTGAAAGAAGCTGAGTTAGAAACTGAATGCTTTAAACTTCCTCCTTGTTTTTCATCTCTGTGTCTTCTAATTACTAGAAATATAAAACTGTCACACACACACACACACACACACACACACACACACACACACACACACACACGCACGCACGCACGCACGCACGCACGCACGCACGCACGTACACGCACACACACACATGTGCGCGCGCGCACGCACGCACGCACGCACGCACACACACACACACACACACACACACACACACACACGCACACGCACACACACTGCATTCTAAAGCAGATACTGTATTACCGAAGAACAAGCTGGAATCTGCAAAGGCAAAAAAAACACAATACAACATATCTTACAACTGTGCAATGATAGTTGGATTTTGCAAAGGTCCAAAATGTAATCAAGCAGATTTTACACCTGCGCAATGTTTGAAAGAAAAAAAAAACGCCTCTGGCATTACAAGGATTTTTCCACGTCTTCGTAACGTCAAGGATGTTTCTAAATTGTCAGACAGGCAGCGTTATGGGCTACAGTGAAGAAATTAAACTCCAGGCAAAAGTTAATGAACACTACCCAGCAACTATCCTCCAAATCACCAATGTGATGTTCACACAGGATGATATTGGACTGTGGTTCTATTGTAGTATTGTAGTATGTCACGGGTGTCTTCTATCCCCCACACTTTTCCAAACATTCCTGGTACTCATCAAGACTGTGGTGCATGTCGGCACAGTCGCCATTCAAGAACCTTCGCTTTGCAAATGAGATCTGCTGCCTGGCATGTTGTGAGCAAGATTTGCAGAGCATGTTAAAAGACTGGATGATGTATTGAATAGATTAAGAATTGAAATCAGCGCTGAGAAACCGAATTGATGGCCAGCCACAATACAACTATGACAACTGGTGTTGCTGATGATAGACAAAAGTTATGAATTGTTCAACAGTTTGCTTACCATCACTAGCGATGGGGAATTCAAACCAGAAATCCTCTCAGGGGACGCAAAGACAGCATCAGCGCAGTCCAGACTGAAAGCCCAACGGTAGGATAAAACATGCCAATGAAATACAAGAGTATTGCATTGAGAGAGAGAGACAGACAGACAGACAGACAGAGAGAGAGAGAGAGAGAGGGAAAGGAGGGAGGGAGGGAGAGAGAGAGAGAGAGATGGTTTGATGAATAGACCAACAGAAGAATAGACAGAAGATAGAAAGATACATAGACAGACAGACAGGCAGGCAGGCAGGCAGGCAGGCAGACAGATAGATAGATAGACACAGAGACCGATACATAAATAGATAGATAGATAAATAAACAGACAGACAGATAGATATTTTTTCATGTATGCGTGTGAGACATGGGCCATGCGGCGGATCTGTGACGAACTTACTAAGCCATGAGAATGAGCTGTTAATGCACATATAAGATTTTATATTATCAATGAATAAGTACACCCAATTATCAAGAAGTACACTGGTGTATGTGAAGACCTGCTGTAATAATATGAGAAAAGAAACAACATTGGTACGGCCATCATCTGTGATTATCATCTGGCTAGGACAGAAATCAGATCATGAATTCACACAGGTTTGTATCAATATACAAACATAATCGCTTCTAAAGTTCTAAAAATATTATTTCAACAATTACTCATACATTTGCATCCAATTGCAATTTACAATTGAGTAAACAATAACAAGAATATACACATATATACAAATCATCCACGATCAATGTTGACTATATGAAATATCTTAGACTGTCCATTGCTGTTATAAAATATTCATCAGTTTGAATGATCAGTGGTGATTAAATGGCAATAAGCATGTGATACACTTCAGGATGTTAAAGTATCATCTTCATCCACATAATGCACGTGGATGCTTCTGTAAATCAACCCCGACATCCAGATATCAACATGGGGTAATACGAGTGTCACAATGAATCATTAGCCAATGAAAGAAGGGCCGGTTACCACATGGTTAGAGCATTTGCCTGCAGGTTTGATGGTCGGGAGTTCGAACTACTTGTGAGGTGGGATTTGTTCTGCTTCAAAACCACTCTCTGTCCATCCAGCAGTAAAGTGGTACCTGATTCAGCTCAGGGAAGTTTAGAGGCAGCGGAAGGAGGTGGATGGGATTAGCTTTCATCCTTCCATGCCCTACATATGATGAACCACTGACACTTCATGGCCCACACGGCCAATGGAACTTTTACCCATAATAACCCGTAGCACAGTCGCCAAATATCTCCCAGTGTTACCTTGGACAATATAATCAAATCATATAACCATTAGTTCGCAGCGCAGTCGCATGACAGGTGCAGAATATTTGACGTGAATAATATAACACAATCAGCAACCAACAATCCACAGCATGGTTCCAAACAGTCCCAATGTTGCACAGGTAATTGTCCTTACCGACACTCAGCGAGACTCAAAATACCCAGTCCATCAATTAGGTCACGGACAACATAAGGCAAACAAGTCGAAATGTTTCAAAATGGAGTGACTGAGGGCGGAGAATGAAGCAAGTGAAAATGTGTCAAATGTGATATTTACGAATATCCGCAAATACGGACAATATCTCGTATTCAAAAGAGTTCAAGATACACTTATTTCCAGAAGTGATAATTGGGTAATTAACAAAAGTATTTTCAAGCCGATTTGTGACTGTGCCAAAAAAAAAACAACTGAGAGAATCATTGAGGGAAGGAGGACAGAAGGCAAGACAGAACACAAAAGTAAGGAAAAAGGCAAACTCGATGGGCTAACAAGACATCAAACTGTAAATAGACTGCATGCTGAGATCCGCGCCTTGGCACACATACAATACAGCTGGAGGGATCTGATTACATATTCTCAGTGCGACGCCCCAAGCACTTCAAAGAATTAAGGAAGAAGATATATAATTCAATATAACAGATGCTTATAATCACGGACATTGTTCCCATGACAAATGATAGCGTGTTAAGGTGCACATGTTTATGTTTGAATAGACAAAACAGCAGCAACCATGCTCAGAAAATGGTTTCTTTCAACGACTTCACTGCAAACAGAAATACACACACACACACACACACACACACACACACACACACACACACACACACACACACCACACACACACACACACACACACACACACACACACACACACACACACACACACTTAGGCCCAATTTATTGTCAGATTAACTCAAAGTTGTACTGACATTTAAGAAAACATTATGAACAGAATACCAACGTTTTTCATTCAAAGCAAAGAAGCATAATTAACACACCAAAATACGCGCGCACACATACACATACACACACAAGCGCACACACATGCGCGCGTGCGTACTCACGCACATACACATACACATACGGACGCGCGTGCCCGCGCGCACACACACAAAAGTACGCACTTACATAAATACACAAATACACGCATCTCAATACGAACACACCCATACCCTCACATACACTCAAACTTGCACACTCACACACAGACTTACACACGCCCCACACACACACACACACACACACACACACACACACACACACACTCATACTCGGGCACTCGTACACACATGCATTCACTCTCATAAACACACGCATGCACGTACACATACGCGCGCGCGCATACACATACACATCCAGGATACGCTTCGGTGCTCGCACCCCGATCCGTCGGTGCGCAACAGCAGGGGCCCAGAAATCCACCAGTCGGACATCGACACAAGTTTGGAGCAAGCTATAGACAAAAAGTATTTCGGAAGGATGTGTTCCATCAAACGGATGATGTAACTGTGCTGCTGTGTGAATCAGACGACGACCTTCAAGAATATTCCTGCGATCCGTGTTCGGAAGACGATCGCTTTTTCTGGTTTAACAACCAGGAAGAAAGACACATGTCATAAGAGGAATGTCTTAAATTGTCCTGCATTTGGAAAGGAAGACGCATCGGAAACACGAATCATGCAGAGACCCAAGCATGTGCTGCACGCTGTCCACGGACTGATCCAGTTTTACTGGGGTGACCGTCGTCTACAGAACTGACAATGAAACACCAGTGACATTTTCTCGTTCATGATTCCATCACGTAAAGTGAAAAAACAGGATATTGCTGTGGTTTCCATGTTAATAAAATCGAAATTGAGTCGCGTTTTGTTGTTGTACATCCCGCCGATTTGCTTAAGGGGCTTTTACAGCCTAACAGCATTAAAATTCGTTCATTCGTTCGTTCGTCCAAACATCAAAGCAATAAGCTATAGAGGAGATAATTTCTACATACACTAACACACACACACACACACACACACACACACACACACACACACACACACTGAGAGCCCATATATACCGGAATTCAGAAACACCAATTCTGTGTGACTACATGTATATCCAATACATGGTAGTCAAGGGTCATTAAAGTATGGAACTGGCTGACATATTACTCGTAAGAGTCGAACAGCTTATGGGTATATATAGATTGGGGAAGGGGAGAAGAGGGAGGAAGGGGGGGGGGGGGGGGGGGGATGAAAAGCCTTGCTCTACGTGCAAATTAGACGCCGAACCATACTGATATGGAATATGCTTTGAATAAGATTTTAACGTTTCAAAAATTCGCGAATTGGTTCTAAAAAACAAACAAACAAAACCTGTTAGGGGGGAGGGAGGCATCGAGGAAAGGGTGGGGCAGTGGAAGAATTAAAAATATCTTCCAAGTGGATGAGATTTAATAAGAGTAACAGCCAACATTGCCAGGCTCCAGCCGTTCTCATAACTGGGATTAAAAACACTTGACAAAGTCAACGGAAGGTTGAAGGACTTCATCTTATCATGAAGAGGCTGAAAGTGATTTTTTGTACTAGTACAGTCAAATAAAAAATGAGGGATATCGAGAGTCTGACCACATGCACAAGCAGGTGCCGGTTTTAAATACCTACCTAACCAACCATTAACCCGCAGCCTATGTACAAGGTTACGATTTGGGATTGGCCCTGGAGGATTACAGCATTTGCTTGTTGGTTTCGTCATATCCCATCTGTGCTTCCGAGCTGAATCTTCAAGATATTGTATCTGTCTTATGTTCCAGATTGAACTTGTCAGAATGTGGATAGCTTCAGATGAAGAAAGAAGGATATCACAATTCAAAACATCAGATTTATTTCTTGCAGCTTCCTTAGCATAAAAGTCAGCTAAATCATTGCCACGTAAACTAGAGTGCCCTGGAACCCATAACAGAGTTACATCGATACCCCGGGTTATTAACTGATGAATGAGAAATAAGATCTCACACACCAAGTCTGAACGACTAGATTTTGATTGACAATGTAAAGCCGTAAGCGCTGATTTTGAGTCCGATAGTATAAGTATTTGTCTATGTATAACGGGCATGTCAAGTATAAAATCTAGTGCTTTCAAAATAGCAAATAACTCTGCTGTAAATATAGAACATCCTTTCGTAATATGGAATTTCTTTCTGATGCTAAGCGCTGGTATTACAAAGGAAGCCCCAACATCGGAAGACTCTAAAACAGAACCATCCGTGAAAATGTGTATGGGAATCGTATTTCCTGTCTATCAAGTCTTTGGCATAGGATGATAGTAACAGAGGATTATCTTTTTTATTTAAATCTCGTAAGAGTAGATTATTTCAGCCTGCTCTGACAACCACGAAGGGTATGAACAACATGGAACCTGGGCAATACCATCAAGAGGCAGGTTGCAGTTCTGAAAC
>JADBJO010007431.1:82329-95655 GCA_016801955.1 Conus betulinus | reverse complement strand
AAGCTCCATGTAGATTGACTTGGATAGTTCTGTCCGATAAGAAAGCTTTTAGAAATTGGAAAAAAAAAAACGACCTCGTATTCCTACTTCATGTGCTTTGAACAACAATTTAGAATGCCATACTGAATCGTAGGCTCTATGAACATCAAAGAACGTTGCAAGGGTCGAATGACGCTTGGCAAGAGCTTTTTTCACATTTGAGGATAAGTGGACAATGTGGTCTGTGACTCCTCTACCTTTCCTAAAACCAGCCTGGAATAAAGGCAAGACTCCATTTTTTTCAAGGAAATGTTCTATTCTGTTTTTTCATGATTCTTTCAAAAAGTTTTCCAATGTGAGGTGTTAAAGAAATAGGTCGAAAACTAGAGGAAGAGTTTTAGGTTTTCCTTGTTTAAGGATTGGGATGACAGTAGCTTTTTTCCAATCTGTAGGGAGCATTCCAGTATTCCAGCAAATCTGAAAGAACTCCAACAACTTTGATAACAGACTCTCAGGAAAATGCTTAATCATGTTATAGGAAATAGGATCCGAACCAGTGGATATCTTACCCCGTTTTACACGTTTAAGTGCGAAACAGAGTTCATGCATTGTTAAGTTTGTGTTTATATATAAAGTGTTACTTTCTATATTAGTCTGCTCAATGTTTAGGAATTTATCCTCAAACTCCTTTTTCTACGAATTTGTTCAGATTGAGATAAACACTCAGTCTGACTCATTGAAGCAAAAGTTTCTGC
The DNA here is from genome assembly GCA_016801955.1 of Conus betulinus. NCBI lineage: Eukaryota > Metazoa > Mollusca > Gastropoda > Neogastropoda > Conidae > Conus > Conus betulinus. The sequence continues at coordinate 94,921 of JADBJO010007431.1, read as the reverse complement.
TAATAATTCAGCCTTCTCTTTGTTAGTTCTATAAATTTTATCATTAACATGCAGAGCAGGCTGAGGGAGATGAAATGTACCCTTGATTTTTTTTAATTTTCTTTCCATAATTTAGAAACGTCATGTGGATGATGTTAGAGCAAGTCATGATCATGATCAATTACCATAATACTGTTTTTTTTTGCAAGAGCTACTGTTCTGTTACTATAGTTATTAGCAATTTTGTATTTACAGTGGAGTTCGTTTACTACTTGGGTGGCTGTGAATGACGACTGTTCATCCAGTTTTGAAATGCCTCTGTTTTCATTTTTACGGCCAACTCACATGAGGAGTTCCACCAAGGGTTTGAGGCTCTCTTTGGATGGTCTTTAAACTTAATCTTTGGAATGGCACAATCTGCTGCTCTCAGAATAAGATTTCGTAAATCTACATAATTGCTTTCAAGATCTTCTACTGATTCTATGTTATGATTAAAATTGAGCTTAAGAGAACCATTAATTAGAGTCTGGGCAAAAAGGTCCCAGTTGGCTTTATCTTCGTTGTATTTTGTATGTCCGAGGGTATGCTCAGTTCTCTCTGGACACACTAAGATCTGAACTTCAACAGGAAGATGGTCACTACCCAGTGGTGACTGAATGACATTCCACGTGCAAAGTGGAAAAATACCCGGAGTTACTAAGGACAAATCAATTGATGAATTATTCTGATCAGAACGATCAGCAATTCTGGTGATAGACCCGTGTGACAGAAATACACACACACACACACACACACACACACACACACACACACACACACACACACACACACACTTTCGCACGCACTTGCGCGCATACACACACACACACACACACACACACACACACACACACACACACACTTACGCACGCACATGCGCGCATACACACACACACACACACACACACACACACACAGAGAGAGAGAGAGAGAGAGAGACAGACAGACAGACAGAGAAGAGACAGAGAGACAGAGAGACAGAGAGACAGAGACAGAGAGACAGAGAGACAGCGAGACAGAGAGACAGAGACAGACAGACAGACAGAGAGAGAAATACGATTTTTTTTCAGCTTTCTTATAGGCAAAAACACTGTTTCTGCCATGACTGTCCATGAATATTGAAAACATTTCCAGGCAAATCAGCCAGTTCGGTCTGACGGTTAATATTACAGGCGTGATTGTACTTTCGATACCCTTCAGTTGCAAGACATGGAATTTCATGGTTACCACCTGCTCTTACACAAAGCTGAACGTGCTATGGACTCAAAAGGGAAAACTGAATCTACACAGTGCAGCTTCACTATTCAGCTGATGCGTTTCAGGGAGTGTTGCTCAAATGTCCTGACCTACACTGCAGGTGTTTGTATTTCTAAGGCCTGGTTGTAAAGGGAAGCATAGAGTACAGCCCTGCCCTGTAGACTGTGACCACGATGGAACTGTCTAACATCATCTCCATTATCCTCATTATCATTGATCATCATCTCAAGATGAACCTTTGTTGTGATTCTTGTCTTCTGTTGTTGTCTCATGGTGACCTCAGTTTTTATTTCAACTCCTTGTTCATGCCCATCGTGAGTTAGTTAGTCTTAAGTAATGATAAGTTCGTTAGATGGACGTCAGAACACTGTCCTGAAAAGGATGCTAGATAGTTATTATCAGGAACATGATGTTGAATAGATGGTGTCCTGCGTATATTGGATCAAAAAGCAGCAACTGGACTCTACCGAAGTGATCCAGTAGAAGTGCAGTGTCTCGTTTGGTGTGTTGCACCATGACCATCTGACACTAATTGCTCACTGTTTTTCATTATCTGTGCTTGGACTGTGACAGCACAAACATAATTGCGATTATGTTTGAAAGAGCTAAACTACCATCAGAAGGAGGATCGGGGGACATAAGTCCAAAATGGTTCATCTGGATAAATTTTAAGACTAATGTTTTTATTAGCTGAAGTTCTGGTCCAGATCATTAATTCCAAAGTTTTGGTTCAAGCATCCTTTGCCAATTTAAAGGTCGTTCATTCTGGAGAAGTTCAAGTCACGCTTTGTTATTTTAGCAGGGTTATAGATTCAGTGTCCACAAGTCCTCTTTAGCAGCTGTAACGAGCATAAACTGACAAACCAGATCCAGGTTGGGGAGGCGTCTGGTATGTTGCGGTCTCTGTAAGTGTGGGAGCAATGAAAAGCTAAAGGGTTAAACCCCTCCCCTCCCCAACATATAACTGATTTCCAAATTCTCGACAACAGAGATAGGGTCTGAAAGGCGTGCACATGTATGGCAAGGGAAGTATCATTAATGAGCAAATACTATTTAAAAATCAACAACAAGACATCAAATCCGTTGTAGTGAAAGGCAACATAGAATCAGTTTGGGCTGCTATTTGTGATGTTGTGTCTGTTTCACGTCTCCTTGAAATACGCATTGCAAATGTTGATGAAAAGATAGATCATGTCAAGCTGATTCGCATTGCGTAACATTAATATTTAGAAATCACTGGTCTCACTAAGTCGGTGCATGGAAAAGACCTGACGTCGCCCTCAGTTAAGTGATGGCATCGTGGAACTGCCTGTCAAGCGTGTGCGCGTGTGTGTGTGTGTGTGTGTGTGTGTGTGTGTGTGTGTGTGTGTGCGTGTGCGTGCGTGCGTGTGTGTGTGTGTGTGTGTGTGTGTGTGTGTGTGTGTGTGTGTGTGTGTGTGTGTGTGTGTTCTAAACAAGACGATTGATAAATATTCTTTAGATCATTTTGTCTCATATCATTTCCTGTAGCCTTGTGAGGGGAAAAATCTTTTCAACATAAGGTATTATATTCGATGTCTTTGACCCTGTAGCTAATAAAATGTAAAACAAACGTGATGCATGTATACATAAACACAATAGTATGAACGTTCGCCATTCAAATGTGACGTAGTCATACAAAAAAGTTTGCATCCTGTAGCCATACTAAAAAAAAAAAAAAAAAAAAAAAAAAAAAACTGCCCCTTCGACAAATAATGTAACAATTCCGAAGCTTTCTTATGTGTGTTTAAGCACTTTCCTCTGAAACCAATCAAGCAATAGAACTCTGCTGGTGTTGTTTGCGCAAGTTAATGATCATTTATCAGCCGGACTGCTCCAACCAATATCTGTCATCTTTCGTGCCCACACGTTCTTGTGTTTACTTTTCTTTTAGCGCCTCTTGACATGCATGTAAAAAAATCTCCCTTGAACAGAACGGTCCGGACCACACAACTCGGGAGAAAGAGGAGACAGTGCAATCTTTGAAATCTGAGAAAACGGCCAAAGTGGAAGACTGTGTTTAATCTGATTATGCGATTACACATACAGGGTAGAACCTCTGCTTCGCCAATGGCTCAGCAAACTCTGCTGGAAAAGAAAAAAAAAACTCGTGACGAAGCATTTCTTTACATTTTTTTCCCATTAAACTGATTCTTTCTTTTCTTTCTTTTTATATGCTATAAAATTTGTAACCTCTAATTTTGTTTCCTTTATTTGCTATGAAAGCTGTAACCTCCAACACGAGGTTAAGTCTTTACCTATGTCTCTCTGTAGGTTTGTCTATCTATCAGCAGAATAAGATTAAATTCACTAAATCGGTTTTTATGATACTTGGGGAAAGATGGCGAGTGATGCATTAACCATTAACTTTTGGTGTGGTTCTAAATGAAATGGCGGGTTCATTGACCGTCAGTGAAGTGACACAAAATCCGCTCAACCGATTTTGAAGAAATTTGGTGGAAAAACAGAAAGTGGCTCAAGGACGAACCTATAAAAATGGTGGTGGATTAATTGGAATTGGGGGGTACATGCAGAACCGGTTTAATCCTGGCAGAGTCATATGCTCTTTCCAGTGCCTTTGGGGCTTAGAATGAAATGGGAGATTCCACAAGTCAGATTCCTACCACTGTTATTTTAGTTAAAGAGATTCCGCAAGTCAGATTCCTACCACTGTTATTTTAGTTAAAGAGATTCCACAAGTCAGATTCCTACCACTGTTATTTTAGTTAAAGAGTCCTGAACCATCTTAGATATTCCACCTAGCATTTTGCTGCCATGTTCAATGATGATGATGACGAAGATGCTGCTGCTGTTGCTGCTGCTGCTGATGATGATAATGATGAAGATGATGCTGATGATGATGATGGTGGTGGTGGTGGTGGTGTTGGGGGGGGGGTGGGGATAATGAGAATGATGATGAGATTATGATAATTATGATGATGATGACAACGACGACAATGATGATGATGATGATGATGATGATGACAATGACGAGGATGATGATGATGATGATGACGACGACGACGATAATGATGATTATGATGATGATGATGATGATGATGATGATGATGATGATGATGATGTTGATGAACATAATCATGATGATAAAGATCATGATTATGATCATGATGATGGTGACGATGATAATGATGACGATGATGATGACGACGCTGACGACGATGATAATGAGAAGGGGTATGAGGAAGGGGACGACGAAGATAGTCATTACGACAAATTTGATGGCGATAAATATTATAACCATATCATAATGAAGATGATAATAATGATGTCACAGCAGATAATATTGTCATTAGATAATCGCAAACGACAGCTCCAAACATATTTCGTCTGATCACAGACCAATTTCAGACTTTAGTGCTTCAGTTCTCTCGCTCTCTGTCTCTCTGTCTCTCTCTGTCTCTGTCTGTCTGTCTGTCTGTCTGTCTGTCTGTCTGTCTGTCTGTCTCTCTCTCTCTCTCTCTCTCTCTCTCTCTCTCTCTCTCTCTCTCTCTCTCTCTCTCTCTCTCTCTCTCTCTCTCTCTCTCTCTCTCTCTCTCTCTCTTTGGAGTTGACCGCCGACCGCCGAGGTGAGAGGACGTATCCCACCTGAGCTCTCGCAAGCACTGTTTTCACCTGTAAAGATTACTCACTATTGGAGTCAAGTCAAATCGGCCGTTGTACCTGTTCGCAATGGAGGAATAGAAAATAGTAAATAGAAAACAATTACATGAAGACGATAATATACTGGGATAAACAAAAATTATACGCTGATCACATTTAGGTTAAGTTTTCGCTTTGTGCGGCGTCGTTTCCATGTTGGAGAAAGTTTGTGAATTGTACCAGTGACGCAGCAAGCAGGAAGGCATTCATACGGTTGGTATAGGAAGAAAAGAATTAAATCAGAACTACATCCTTGTGACCTCGACCGTGACGATCTGTGACAAGAATTTATTTGCAAGCAGTCATACTGACCAAGACCAGTTTGATCCAGGCTGTAAGAAGAAAACCAAACTATTCGTATGAAGATTGATTGATGGGGAAACAAACGGGAGTCTTTCCCAGTGGATCAGCTTTGTGGCGTATGATTATTCAGTTTGTGCGCAATGACAACTGCACGTGAAAAACTCACAATGCTTGGTGGGAACAAGAAGGCAAGAAAGTTGCACCAAACACTGCCTAAAATCAAACTGGTTTGGCCTCTGTCCCCCTTGCTCACTATTTTTATCGGCTCAGTGGTATTGGCAGTCATCTGGGTGAATAGTGAAGGTCGATCGTCGGGTGACCGTCGGTTGATGGATAGGTGTCGACGCCAGTGTGTCTACCAAACCATATTAGTCAATCGTTTTGGGCTCCAAACAACTGCTTCATATCTCCAGCGTCTCTTCCTACAGTGGGCTGTGTCAGTTCGCTTCCTCATGTTTAAACGGAGCGCCAAAGGGACTCAAAATTCAACTTACGTATTATATTGATCTTCAACACAAACATCCTCGTGAAAGAACTCTTTTGAAACTACTGCCATTTTCATCAGTTGGTTTCTTCTGTCATGTGGAGATGTGGAGTCAAACCCCGGGCCATTTTGGTCAACCCAACGATATGCACAAGACACTGACTCCTCTAACGATACATACGAGGATTACAACGGTCCCAGCAGTTATCCTCACAACAGAGTGGGTGCTAATTCCACAAATGTGCGGGATTCATTTCCGGAAAGTGTACAGAAGAGAATGATGTCCATGGCAGGATACCCCCAACATCAGGACAGGCATTCAACAAGTAAAGTAGAGAACACCTACGAGCCCCTACAGGAGGATGGTAAGCAACTGAGGTTTGACATGAACGTTCTAGCAAACAAATGCCATATTCTAGAACAACAATGTGCAATTCTTTATGACTGGAAGGACATGTTTCTGGATACGTGCCATAAGATGGACGAGCAGTGGACAAACTGGAATCGTTTTCAAGGCGCAACAATGTCAAATTTTTCAATGTCTTTGAAGATCCGGAAGAAAGAGGCGATCGGTGCATCCGAAAAGTAATTCAACTGCTCACACGTTTTTTTTCCAGGCAGAGATTGGACAACTCGAGACGTGGAACGAGCCCACCGTCTCGGCCAAAGGAGAAATGACAACCAGTACCCTCGCCCAATTATAGCGCGTCTGTGTCATTGGCAAGACAAGTTATTTATTCTCAGAAATCAAGATTGCAGACAGGAAATGGCCAAAGAGTTGGGAATACGTGTGGCCTCTGACCTGACAGCCCGACAGAGCCAGGTTCTCCAAGAGGAAAGAAGAGCTGGAAGATCTGCCTATTTTCGTAAAGGCCGCTTGTTTTACAGGAGGAGACACACATCGTTCACTTCTAAGCATTATACAAGGACTCCTTTGAACTTTAACAAAAAAAGCTCCCCCTCGGTACAGTATGAGGCAGAGAGGAGCAGAGAGCATGACATGAGGAATCCCCCAGACACACTTACCTTTCAGTCCTCTCCAAACCCCGCTTATTCAGATACGGTCTTACCTTGGACCACTGACATGAACCACTTTCCATTACTCAAACACAGTGACTCACGTAGTGCACATTACAATCGTGATGTTCGCCATGCAGAGAATGGCGTTGCCTCAACTTCAAGAAAACAAGCTGCTTCACAACCACTTCCTCCTCCCCAGCCTCAGAGGCCCTCCCAAGCGAAAAAGAAAATGGTCACCAACAAGTGGGGTACTACATTTGTTTGTCCACAGCAAATGAGGATGAACGGAAACATTTTAAGGATCCTTGTGACTGTGAAGACAATCAGCCCAGTGCCCCTGGTGGCCACACTGTCCCTGATGTCAACGGCAATGTCTCCGATGCCCATGCTGTCCCTGGTGTCAACACTGCTGCCCCTGATGTCCATTCTATCCAGAGTATCTACGCTGCTGTCCCTGTGGTCCACTCTGCTCCTGGTGTCCACACTGGTGTTCATGTTGGTGTTCCTGGTGTTCTCACTGGTGCCCAGGCTGGTGTCTTTGATGACCACGCTGCTTCTGGTGTCCATAATGGTGTCCCTGATGTGGTGTCCCTGATGTCAACGCTGGTGTCCCTGATGTCCACGCTGGTGTCCACACTGGTGTCCCTGATGTCCACTCTGGTGTCCCTGATGTTCACGCACGCTGGTGTCTCTGATGTCACGCTGGTGTCTCTGGTGTCCCTGATGTTCACGCTGGTGTCCACGCTGGTGTCCCTGATATCCACGCTGGTGTCTCTGATGTGACAACTGGTGACAACGGGTGTCCCTGATGTCCATGCTGGAGTCCCTGGTGTCCACGCTGGTGTCCCTGATGTCCACGCTGGAATCTCTGGTGACAACGCGAGTGTCCCTGATGTCCACGCTGGAGTCCCTGGTGTCCACGCTGGAGTCCCTGGTGTCCACGCTGGTGTCCCTGATGTCTACGCTAGTTTCTTTACTAGTGTTTACACTGGTGTTCACACTGGTGTCCCTGGTGTCCACGCTGGTGCTTCTGATGTCCACACTGGTTTCCATACTGATGCACACAGTGGTGTTCACACTGGTGTCCCTGATGTCCACACTGGTCCCAATACTGGTGTTCACTCAGGTGTTTGCACCGATGTTCTTACTGTTGCTCATACTGGTGCTCACACTTGTGTCCCTGATGGCCAGGCTGGTTCCCATACTGGAGTCTACGCCGATGTCCCTGCTGTTCACGTTGGTGCCCATGCTAGTGCCGCTTATGTCCACGCTAATGCCCGAAGTTGTATCCCTGATGTTCCTGGAGTCCACACTGATGTTCACGCTGGTGTCCACACTGGTGCTTCTGACATCTACGCTGATGCCCATGATGCTCAGTCTTCTCCTGGTGTTCACACTGGTGCACACGACGTTCAGTCTACTCCGGGTGTCAACGTTGGTGCCTGTAGAGTTTACGGAGGTGTCCCTTATGTCCACAGTGGTGCCGCTATCGTCCAAGGGGTTCCTAGTATCCACACTGACCCTGGTGTTTTGTGGTCTGTACGACGATCTGAACACTCCTGAAGTAACTGATATTCATAATGACTCTAAGAGATCGAATGATGATGATGAATTCAGTGCGTTTTCACAGCATTTACCTTGCGATGTGTCTAATGTAGCTTCATCGTCAGTAGCTGATGCAGCTATTCCCCCATTCCCCTCGTACCCCTCCTTTTGATGAGTCAGAAATAAACTCCAGTCAAACATTTGTTAAACAATTGGCTGATCCTTGGTCCAGTCCTGATGGGATTGAGAACCAGTCCTCTGTAAATCAGACCGATGAGATGGAACAGATAACTCCTGAAGGCGGCCAAAACCAAAACGTTGTCCTTGATCGGGGTAAAAAAGCAATCAAAGCTGATTTTTCACTAGTCTCGGAGACTCCTATACTTCATGGTAGACTTAGAAGTAGAGTCAAAAGTAGACAGCAACAGCAAAGACAACAGAATCAGTCAGTGGACATCAAAACCAGGCAACGGCATGTTACTGAATGCTTCCCCCCCGTGGGACTGGCTCCGCACGCACTGACTCTAAACAGAAACCAGAAATCACCTAGGGACTCGGCCCTGCCCATGTCATAGAATCATCGTCCTCTGTTTGTCTTAGGATTGCAAACAAGACGCTTAGTTCATTTGCTGCCTATAATATTGAAGGTTTACGAACAATTTATGATCCAATGATCAGATCTTTTCTTTCCAATTATGATGTAGTTTTCCTTACAGAAACATTTACAGTTGATTTCCCTGTTCACCTATTTCCATCATTTGATGTTTTTATTTCACCTGGGTTAAAGCTATCAGATAATGTTTCATCACGACTGTCAGGTGGCGTGGCTTTGTTGATAAGAAAAGTATTTACAAGATACGTTAAACGTGTTTCCCATAGAATGCGATAATTGTGTTGTGTTGAGGTTATCTAAACTATGTACAGGTTTAAATGTGGATGTAATAATCATAGGCATATACATTCCTCCATCACAAAGCCCTTATTATGCGGAAACTGAGATTGACAATGGTATAAGTATTCTTGAACAAGTTATTCTCGATATTTATGAAGAGTTTGGATACCAACCTTTGATAATTTTGGGAGATTTGAATGCCAGGACTGGTAATTCCAACGCAACTGACTTCTCCTTTTCTTTTTTTTCTTACATTGACGATAATAATGTAACAGAGGTCCAATATCCAAGAAACTCTAAAGACTGTATGATAAATGATTTTTGGTCGTTATTTAATAAACTTGTGCGAACAATGTTCCCTTATTGATACTAAACGGGTCAGTTTATGGAGACATGAAAGGTGAGTATACATATATTTCACATAATGGTTCAAGCGTCATTGATTATATCTTGGTGTCAGAGTCTATTTTTGAATGTGTTAATGAATTGCGTGTTTTACCTAGAATTGAAGCCAAACACATGCCTGTGACAATGATTTTAATGCTCAAAACAACTTGATAATGACTTATGATTTACCTAGAAAGACTATTATTGAGAAGCTTATCTGGGACCAAGACAAAGTGAATGAATATAAGGAGGCACTTGTATCAGAAGAAGTAACATCCATCCTTGATTTAGCCATTATATTAATAGATTACGATGTAGATCTTGCCATTAATAAATTCAATAAAGGTCTAACTCTTGCTAGCCAATGTATGAAAAAAAGAATTGCAATAGGCACGCCTTCTAATAAACCATGGTTTGATGCTGAATGTAGAACTATGAAATCTAAGGTGCGTCTCTCCCTTAGGACTTTTTATAGATGTAACGACAGTGAAATAGAAGAAGAACTAAGAAACGCATATAATGAAGATAGGCGACAATATAAAAAATTCTTAGAATTTAAGAGATTAGAAGACAAAAAACGTACGCTAGAGGTTCTTGAAGCAAACAAAAGTGACCCAAAGAAATTTTGGGGAACAATTAAATCTAGAATCAGCAAAACGTTGGTAGACAATACCATTTCAAAAAATGACTGGTACGACCATTTCCAAGAAGTGTTTAATTCTGACAATGGTTTGGATTACGGAATAGATCGTGATAAATGTTGATTTGGATGTGGACGTTGGGGAAGAGTGGTTTGATATTCCAAATTTAGATACTTCCATACTAGATATAGAAATTACTGGTACAGAAGTAGCAGATGCATTCAAAGCTTTAAAAAATAGGGAAAGCTGCTGGACCTGATGAGTTCAGTGCTGAATTCTATAAATACGGTTCACCAAAATTTGTTTTGTTTATGACAAAGCTATTTAATAACTTATATAATGCTGGTACGTTTCCACGTAGCTGGTCTGAATCGCTTATACAACCTTTACATAAAAGAGGGGATACCAATTCGCCAGATAACTATAGAGGCATTTCGCTCCTGAATATTAGCAGTAAACTATACACTTATATTCTTAACAAACGATTAACAAGTTGGGTAGAAGAAAATAAGCTTCTAAATGAATCACAAGCAGGATTCAGAAAAAATTATAGTGCGGTAGACCACATTTTTACTTTATTGTCGTTAGTACAAAAACAGTTATCTAGTGTAAAAAATTGTATGCTGCATTCATTGATTTTAAAAAGGCGTTTGACCTTATAGATAGGAAACAACTATGGCTAATATTGCGCAAAAATGGTATTCATGGAAAAATGATTAAAGCGATTAGAAGCATGTACAGCGTTGTGACAGCTAGAGTCCGCACTAGGCAGGGTAATACAGAAGCATTCTCATGTCCCCGTGGGTTAAAGCAGGGAGATAACTGTAGCCCTCTTTTATTTTCTTTATTCATAAATGAACTTGCAAACGACATTATGCAACATGGCAAACATGGTATACCTCTAACACCTGATCTTATTCAAATTTTAATCCTACTTTTCGCCGATGATGTTGTTCTTCTCTCTCACTCGGTAGTTGGTCTTCAACGTCAACTGGATATTCTGAACTACTCAGCCAATAGACTTAAACTAAATGTAAATTTTGAGAAATCTAAAATAATTGTATTTAGAAATGGGGGCTATATTTCATCAAAGGAAAAGTGTCTTTATGATGGTAAACGACTTGAGGTTGTAAATGAATATAAGTATTTAGGAGTAATTTTTTCAACAGGTTTAACCTTCTCATACTCATTAAAGATATGGCAATGAAAGCTAAGAAAAGCATCTTTGGAATTCTAAGATTCTTATGGTCTCTAGGAAAAAATAACCCTAAGCTCTTCTTCAAAATGTTTGACTGTCAAGTTCAACCCATTCTAACCTATGGAGCAGAAATTTGGGGGCTTTCTGCAGACCACACAGCAATTGAAAGAGTACATCTATTTGCTATTAAACGTCTTTTTAATGTTAGTATACAGACATCCAATACTCTTATATATTGCGAAAGCAACAGACATCCATTGTATATACAAACCTACACTAAATGTATAAAGTACTGGTTTAAAACTTACCGTGATGGATGAACACCGTATACCAAAGAAAGCTTATAATATGTTGTATACACTTCACTCCAATGGGAAAAAGAACTGGGTCACTAAGGTTAGCGATACTTTATCTAAATATGGCTTCCGCTTTGTTTTCGACAATCACGGAGTAGTAGTGATACTAAATCTTTTCTTTCTGCTTTTAAACAAAGACTGCTTGATTGCCATTTGCAAGAACTAGACTCTAACATAAGGGGTAAAGAAAAGTATACTTTCTACTCATCATTTGGACAATTGTGTGATATTCCGCAATATATGTATAAGATAAAAAATTCTAATTTAAGAAAATACTTAACAAGATAAGGCTTGGTGTGTCCCCGTTAAAGACGCACCTTTCCCGTTACTACTCACTCCGTCGAAATGGGATTTGCCCATTCTGTCCCAAATGTTGAAGAAACGGAATTCCATTTCATTATCATATGCGAACAATATAAGGCTCTGCGTCAGTTATACATACCAGAAAAATACTATTTAAAGCACCTGTATCGCGATTTATTGTGTTTATGATTCAAAAGAGAGAGAGAGGAGAGAGAGAGAGAGAGAGAGAGAGAGAGAGAGAGAGTTAGTTTGCGTGCATGCGCATGGAGAGTGTATGTGTATAACGCGCGCGCTGATCGTGCACGTGCGTGTAACTTTTGTCTTTTGCTTGCACTTCTTTGATTGTATTGAAGTCCAACTGCTGAACCGAGATGACGACAAAGAAACGCATTTACTATGTCCCTATGGTTTTGATATGATTGGGAATAAACCCCAAATTGGATAGGGACAGTAACGAAAACTGAATGCACTATGACCTTGATATTGCTGCTAAATGTCCATCAAAGCAGG
>JADBJO010007431.1:63765-68765 GCA_016801955.1 Conus betulinus | reverse complement strand
CATCCTGCCACAGCAGACACAGCAATCAGCTGAAAGAAGACTCTGTACAGTTCATTTGGCAGAAGTGATGTGCACGATGGAAGTGTAGTGATAGGGGCAAAGCAGTTTCCTTCATCCAGGTGTTTAGGAAGTACATTCTTGCAGCACATTCTGTAGTTCGATGAATAGATACGTTGTAATTTATCTGATCTTAACAACAGATCCAGTGGAAAATTGCCAAAGATATTCCCCTTAAATCCAGTTCTCGGATTTCTGGCATGTTTGTCAAAGTTGTCCGATGAACCGTTTCAACACCACAATGTGAGGTATTCATTCCTACCATCTGAGGAAAGTAGATGGATATATTATTATTATCAAGAATATTGACATGTGTTTTTGACACGTCCATCCAGCTCAGTGAATAAACAATTAGCTTTGTGGTTTTACCTGTTATGTTGCTGAGAGGATTGTTTTCTATGGCAAGAAATCTTAGATTCGGTAGCTGAAGGAAAACAGCCATGTCGAGGATTTTAATGTTGTTCTGAGCAATATCGAGATACTTCAGATTTAAAAGTGTAACGTGTGAAATATTGTTAATGAAACATTGTGATAAAACCAAGGCAATAAGATGAATATATGTCCTAAAATCAGTTAGAGACATGTTTGAGTCTGTTCCATAACATATCTCAACAGAGGAAAGTGGCCAGAAAGGAACGGTTGTGAACATAGGAACGCATGGCCTTGACACTGACATCCTTCTGGGCAGCTCGTGTCACACATCAGTTCATCATCAAGCTGTGGACACTGACTCCATCCATCACACAGATGATTTCATGCACACAGATGCTGGAAGCCCGACATTGGTAGAAACCAGGGCACCTGTATGTCTCACACTCATGCTCGTCCTCTCCATGAATGCAATCAAAGAATCCATTACATCTGGTGTAGATAGGTAGACAGTACAGCCACTCAAAGAACATTGGTAATGAGCATCAGGACACAACTCCTCAGAATTCATCAACTGTTGAGTGAAGTAACCTGTCCCATCTAGATCAACGTAAAACTGTTGTGTATTGTCTTCCTCTTTGACTGGGGCATGGTAGCTGGCATCATCAGAACATCCAACCTCATCAGAATCGTCCACACAATCTGTGTATTGATTGCAGCGTTGACTGAGTAACACACACTGACCGTTTAAGCACAAAAAACCAGCACAAGAAAATTCACAGAAAGACTCATCGCTTCCATCTGGACAATCCTGTCTGAAGTCACACAGTAAAGTTTGATGCACTGTTGTCATGTCGTCATCACATCTAAATGGATGTAGGTGAATGGTTCTCCATCAAACGACACTTCTTCAAGTTGCGTACAACTAACGTTCAACAATGTATAGGTTTTTGAATCCACCTCTTTCATACAGTCTCTCTTGACGTCACGCGACAGAAATTGGTGTGCAACAACACGTGTAGGGGAAATAGCCAAATGCTGTCGTGTGTGCATACACATACATTCAGAGGAGCCTGCATGAGCCAACACTATGGGTGAATGAAAGACACCGTTCGACTTTAATTCTAGTTCGCACATTATTCCAAAAGCATCAGCAGGATACAACAACTGCAAATGAATCCCATAATCTGTGGCATAGGCAGTATGGAAACTCCTTGAAGGAACATACTGATGAAAAGTCATTGAAGTAAAAAAGTCATGATGGAAATAGAAGTGATTCATGTTATAAATCAAAGTGGTGTCAAACCATGTACGGAATTTGCTATATGAAAACGGCACAGAATGCCAACCCGACCTTAGACCAATGGCTGCTCTAAATCTGATATAGTTTGACAGTGCACGTCGGAAATCTAACTTTTCCCTCTTGGTTTTCACATCTGCTAGTTTTTCACCCACATTATGGCACTCAGTGTAAGAAAATACAATGGGAATGTTTCGATCGAATATGATCAATTTGAAACACTTGTTTCGTGATGCCACCAGCCCCTTGCAATCTTCGCTACTGAAGGGACAGTCCCCTGTTTCGTCCCGTCCGTCGTGACATTCTGGGCGCTGGTTACAGTGCAGGTGATGTTGGAAATCAGAATACCATGGCACAGAACAGTTGAACAGACCACTGGGCAGCTTCACAAGCCCTTTGTGCGTAGGAAGTACAGACAGGAACAGTATCATACCAGCATTATCAGCTATAAAAGCAGTAAAACTTAATTTGAAGCATTGAAGTTGTGATAATGGTAGGTGATAGACAACATAGACGGCATACTCTTTCACTCTTTTGAGAGCTGTGTTTGGGTCTAAGTAGTTCAGTTCTATGTAGGAACACATTACTGTTCTAAAAGAGATTCGTTGAAAATGCATAATGAATGTCATACTTCTACTGAAATCTTTGGTATAATGCAGTTGTTTTCTATCATACCCTATCACATATGGAGTGATCAAATATGTGGAATGATCCATTAATGGTTTCACAATGAAATCAAACTGTTTTATCGACTCTATATTAACTACAATCAGAGGATTCCCAATGTCAACTATCCACATTTTGTTTTTGAGGTGCGTCGATAAAACTGTCCTCCATGTCATGAAAATAGCATTCTAAAAGAAACTTCTTGACCTCGCCTCTTAGATGTACTTCAGTTTTCCAGTGCATGGAATCACAGTCATGTGATAGGCGTTGTATACGAGCACGCACATATCTACCCTGGGGTACTTGCACATGCAGTACACAGAAAGGAGTGACATGGCCGCACACCCCGTATATGACACCTGGGTGAAGAGCAGACGGTAATGAGTATCTTCCACAGCCAGACGCATTGGCCTGAAGGAATATGATATCCGTGCTGTTTTGACTCAGGAGATATTCCACACCTGGACAAATATCAAGGATCCTCAGCTGACCAGGAATTATGGTAAGTTGTTCAGCATTACAGCTTCTTTGATGTAGGGATATGTTGACATAGACAAAGAGGATAAAACACCTTACTTGCCAAGACATTGTGATATAAGGAGACAGTCAGGCGACACTGATGGCTGGTCAGATGTAGTGGAGGCAGACACTCCATTACAAAAATTCTCAAAACCATGTGTTGCTGATGAATTTGTACACCATGAGTAGATCTTAATTTTCAGACCATTTTGTCATGGTTTCTAATGTCTGGAGTGCTGTCTGACAAGCACATAAACGAATCAATGGACACAATACCAAAAGCGACATTCAATCAAAATCAATGAAAGAGATTCTAAGTTTTCACCCAAAACTCTAATAGTAAACTTAACAGTCACACATCCACACAATGAGACAATGTGCAGCCAAGTTGAAGGTTTAAAAGAGGGTGACTGCAGGCGGAAATACAACTACAGAAACAAAAACTACACAAACCCCAAAACAAAGAAAAAAAGATGCGTTGTTTTCACCCGAAACTTTAAAAACATACGCAATCACACACGCACACTGTGAGACATTGACTGGTTGATGTGAAGCTTTTCAAGTGGAGAGACTGCAGGTGGAAAGATAACCACAATGCAGGAATTATACAAACCACAAAACAAAGATAAATATATTCAGTTTTCACCCGAAACTTTAAATGCATAAACAATCACACATCCACATTGACTGGCTGATGTGATGCTTAAAAGTGGACTGACTGCAGGCGAGAACTGAAACATGGGCAACAACAGAATCACCGGGCCGCCAAATGAAAAAAAAAATAAATTAGAAAATAAACACAACATTTTTCGACCTTTTGGGTTTTCTTCAGACCGGATTATCAAACAATGAAACAAAAGACTAACAGACAGTTATTTGTATGTTAAATCTGGATGCAAAATTCTGTCTAAAGTAAACAACCATAGAATAGAACTGGGAGGGTAGAGGTTGAAGGAAAGAAGGCACAGTTTAAGTTGACAATGATACGAATCATAATAACATAATAAATATGATAATGATACAAACAACAATAATTAATAAGAACGTGATAATCATCATCATCATCATCATCATCATCGCCATTATCATAATGATATCAATAATGATAAATATAATGACATAGTAATAATGTTAATAATAATAATAATATAATAATGATAATAACAATAAAAATAGTTATTACTATAATATGATTTTAATAATGATAATGATAATAGTAATAATAAAAATGATTACGATAATGGTGATGTCACTGTATAAGACAGCAGGCAGGGATATATGTATGAATATACCCCCAGCCTTATAACCGCCCTCCCTCTTTTACCTGAGAGTACGAACGCCAGACAGCACACACACGGACAATGGAAACTATGGTGCACAAACAGAAGGCTTTATTTGCATTCACACACGCAGTCTCACCCACAGAATAGCAGATGAAAACACCAAGATCTTCACATCCAGCATACCCACGCAGTTCTCCCCAAAAAAAAAAAAAAAAAACGAAGCAAAAAGGAATCCAACTATACTAATGACACTAATGCGCGACCATCACAACATGGCCCCTTATGCATACATGTGCGCGCATGCGCTGCGCATTCACATGTAGTGACCCTTCCCTCAAGAGGCACACACACCTCTCAGCCCACTGAAGGCCAATACCAGAAGGACCAAGGATGAAGAACTACATCACCTGGTAATACCGGGCTGAAACATCAAACAAGGTTGATATTCCTCCGAACCCGAGATGCCCACGTGATGCTTCAGCGTACACCCCCCTTCTCCCAAACTGTATTCCTTATACTAATCTTTCTCCACTGGTGTCAGACTATCCCTACATCCAAACTCAATCTCCAAAATATCATTTAAAGCACTTAAATTGTTCAAGTGACCCGAAACCCAATCTTGCACTTTAAGAATCTCAATCAAAGTCCCTGGCGGACACTCGACACATGCACACACCAATTTTTTTTTTAATTAAAAAAACGGCAATACAGTCAGTGTTTTCCAATATCACCACGCAAAAGTCTATCTCCGATTCACCACGCCCTCACATCAATGTACCAACAAAACACACACACACACACACACA
>JADBJO010007431.1:51265-61265 GCA_016801955.1 Conus betulinus | reverse complement strand
TTACGTTTCTAACTCAGCTTCTTTCAATGTGCAATCTGGTTCATTTTAGACATGGCCAAGACGAAAGTTGCACAAAATGACAAGAAGTCCAAAAAGAAATCGTTCAGAATGAAACTTCCCTCCAAAGAAAACAAATGTGTTTTTTTTTTTCGGCTGGAAGAAAAAGCCATCAGTTTTTTTACTCTGGGTCTCTGACAGACAAGATGAAGAAGAAATACGCATTATTTCAAACAGTCTTGAAACGATTGCAAACAACACAAAAACCGCAGCCACTTGGATCAAAGTAATGGACTTTGTTCCCCCAACACACCCTGACAAGCAGAGATGTGTAAAATTAAGTATTATAGCTAAATATGCTTCAAGGCTTTCTGCTTTCTGCCGACATATTAGAGAAGATATCAGCTGAGTAACAGAACAGTTTCCCTTTCTTGGTGTAATTTATCAACTGAATTTAGCAGTGTTATCATACATCTCAATTAGCTTACAGAAAGCGTAAATACGTGTACAGATGTGTAATACACAAAAACATTTAGTTTCAGCTATGCAAGCGTACTCGTTTTTACATGTCTCTAAATGTTACTCATGCATATGTGTGTTCATTAAATTAACAGCTGGGTGTTTTTCTATTCTAGCACGCAATTTTAGCACTTGTAGCAATTTCTTTTCTTGTGTTTGACGTTGCCATTGCGTGTGCACAGTCCACATATACAGTAATGGGTTTAGAGCATAGTTTAAGGGTAACATGAATATAACCATGGTATCTTTGATCTTAACAAAATCAGCAACACCACAAGAATCTATCATTACAGTCAGTCCGAATACGAACCAACAGAAAGCATCTATGACAGTCACCTTTCTAGTAACATGGACCGAGGAGTACACTAACTGGTGTGTGGGGTTGAGTGTTACCCTGTATTTTGGTGTTCGCCAGAAGATGATACCTTGACCAGTTCCAGTCATCAAACACATAATGAAATTAATTGCCACAATAACTGTAAACCATGTGAATCTTTGCCGTGAATGATAGTGATCAACTGAAGCCAGACGACACAGACCTGACTGGCCCTGAAGGCCCCAGTGTGACAGTCCAGGGAGA
The DNA here is from genome assembly GCA_016801955.1 of Conus betulinus. NCBI lineage: Eukaryota > Metazoa > Mollusca > Gastropoda > Neogastropoda > Conidae > Conus > Conus betulinus. The sequence continues at coordinate 60,169 of JADBJO010007431.1, read as the reverse complement.
AATGGAACTGATGCCAACAGCACGCCAATGATCCACACAACTGTACAAACTACGGCTGTTAAACATGGTTGAACCTGCATGGATCATTAAAGAAACAATAGACAATAACGTGATACAAAGTGGTGAGCCAGATAATCATTGGTGACACTGAGCTAGACAAAAAGAAAAGAAAGCCAGCCAGTCTGCACATTACGCTGTCAGTCCATGCTTTTTCTATCTGCATGTATTTTCCACGAAATAGGAGGTCTGCTAGCACAATAACGATGACGTGGCATCCCATAAAGATATCAGCAAACTGCAAATGGGTAATAGCCATCATAAAACTGCTTCCAGTCATGTTCTTCACTGTGGAATAAACTAGAAAGCAGGCCACACATCCTGCCACAGCAGACACAGCAATCAGCTGAAAGAAGACTCTGTACAGTTCATTTGGCAGAAGTGATGTGCACGATGGAAGTGTAGTGATAGGGGCAAAGCAGTTTCCTTCATCCAGGTGTTTAGGAAGTACATTCTTGCAGCACATTCTGTAGTTCGATGAATAGATACGTTGTAATTTATCTGATCTTAACAACAGATCCAGTGGAAAATTGCCAAAGATATTCCCCCTTAAATCCAGTTCTCGGATTTCTGGCATGTTTGTCAAAGTTGTCCGATGAACCGTTCAACACCACAATGTGAGGTATTCATTCCTACCATCTGAGGAAAGTAGATGGATATATTATTATTATCAAGAATATTGACATGTGTTTTTGACACGTCCATCCAGCTCAGTGAATAAACAATTAGCTTTGTGGTTTTACCTGTTATGTTGCTGAGAGGATTGTTTTCTATGGCAAGAAATCTTAGATTCGGTAGCTGAAGGAAAACAGCCATGTCGAGGATTTTAATGTTGTTCTGAGCAATATCGAGATACTTCAGATTTAAAAGTGTAACGTGTGAAATATTGTTAATGAAACATTGTGATAAAACCAAGGCAATAAGATGAATATATGTCCTAAAATCAGTTAGAGACATGTTTGAGTCTGTTCCATTAACATATCTCAACAGAGGAAGTGGCCAGAAAGGAACGGTTGTGAACATAGGAACGCATGGCCTTGACACTGACATCCTTCTGGGCAGCTCGTGTCACACATCAGTTCATCATCAAGCTGTGGACACTGACTCCATCCATCACACAGATGATTTCCATGCACACAGATGCTGGAAGCCCGACATTGGTAGAAACCAGGGCACCTGTATGTCTCACACTCATGCTCGTCCTCTCCATGAATGCAATCAAAGAATCCATTACATCTGGTGTAGATAGGTAGACAGTACAGCCACTCAAAGAACATTGGTAATGAGCATCAGGACACAACTCCTCAGAATTCATCAACTGTTGAGTGAAGTAACCTGTCCCATCTAGATCAACGTAAAAACTGTTGTGTATTGTCTTCCTCTTTGACTGGGGCATGGTAGCTGGCATCATCAGAACATCCAACCTCATCAGAATCGTCCACACAATCTGTGTATTGATTGCAGCGTTGACTGAGTAACACACACTGACCGTTTAAGCACAAAAAACCAGCACAAGAAAATTCACAGAAAGACTCATCGCTTCCATCTGGACAATCCTGTCTGAAGTCACACAGTAAAGTTTGATGCACTGTTGTCATGTCGTCATCACATCTAAATGGGATGTAGGTGAATGGTTCTCCATCAAACGACACTTCTTCAAGTTGCGTACAACTAACGTTCAACAATGTATAGGTTTTTGAATCCACCTCTTTCATACAGTCTCTCTTGACGTCACGCGACAGAAATTGGTGTGCAACAACACGTGTAGGGGAAATAGCCAAATGCTGTCGTGTGTGCATACACATACATTCAGAGGAGCCTGCATGAGCCACACTATGGGTGAATGAAAGACACCGTTTCGACTTTAATTCTAGTTCGCACATTATTCCAAAAGCATCAGCAGGATACAACAACAACTGCAAATGAATCCCATAATCTGTGGCATAGGCAGTATGGAAACTCCTTGAAGGAACATACTGATGAAAAGTCATTGAAGTAAAAAAGTCATGATGGAAATAGAAGTGATTCATGTTATAAATCAAAGTGGTGTCAAACCATGTACGGAATTTGCTATATGAAAACGGCACAGAATGCCAACCCGACTTAGACCAATGGCTGCTCTAAATCTGATATAGTTTGACAGTGCACGTCGGAAATCTAACTTTTCCCTCTTGGTTTTCACATCTGCTAGTTTTTCACCCACATTATGGCACTCAGTGTAAGAAAATACAATGGGAATGTTTCGATCGAATATGATCAATTTGAAACACTTGTTTCGTGATGCCACCAGCCCCTTGCAATCTTCGCTACTGAAGGGACAGTCCCCTGTTTCGTCCCGTCCGTCGTGACATTCTGGGCGCTGGTTACAGTGCAGGTGATGTTGGGAAATCAGAATACCATGGCACAGAACAGTTGAACAGACCACTGGGCAGCTTCACAAGCCCTTTGTGCGTAGGAAGTACAGACAGGAACAGTATCATACCAGCATTATCAGCTATAAAAGCAGTAAACTTAATTTGAAGCATTGAAGTTGTGATAATGGTAGGTGATAGACAACATAGACGGCATACTCTTTCACTCTTTTTGAGAGCTGTGTTTGGGTCTAAGTAGTTCAGTTCTATGTAGGAACACATTACTGTTCTAAAAGAGATTCGTTGAAAATGCATAATGAATGTCATACTTCTACTGAAATCTTTGGTATAATGCAGTTGTTTTCTATCATACCCTATCACATATGGAGTGATCAAATATGTGGAATGATCCATTAATGGTTTCACAATGAAATCAAACTGTTTTATCGACTCTATATTAACTACAATCAGAGGATTCCCAATGTCAACTATCCACATTTTGTTTGAAGGTGCGTCGATAAAAACTGTCCTCCATGTCATGAAAATAGCATTCTAAAAGAAACTTCTTGACCTCGCCTCTTAGATGTACTTCAGTTTTCCAGTGCATGGAATCACAGTCATGTGATAGGCGTTGTATACGAGCACGCACATATCTACCCTGGGGTACTTGCACATGCAGTACACAGAAAGGAGTGACATGGCCGCACACCCCGTATATGACACCTGGGTGAAGAGCAGACGGTAATGAGTATCTTCCACAGCCAGACGCATTGGCCTGAAGGAATATGATATCCGTGCTGTTTTGACTCAGGAGATATTCCACACCTGGACAAATATCAAGGATCCTCAGCTGACCAGGATTATGGTAAGTTGTTCAGCATTACAGCTTCTTTGATGTAGGGATATGTTGACATAGACAAAGAGGATAAAACACCTTACTTGCCAAGACATTGTGATATAAGGAGACAGTCAGGCGACACTGATGGCTGTGGTCAGATGTAGTGGAGGCAGACACTCCATTACAAAAATTCTCAAAACCATGTGTTGCTGATGAATTTGTACACCATGAGTAGATCTTAATTTTCAGACCATTTTGTCATGGTTTCTAATGTCTGGAGTGCTGTCTGACAAGCACATAAACGAATCAATGGACACAATACCAAAAGCGACATTCAATCAAAATCAATGAAAGAGATTCTAAGTTTTCACCCAAAACTCTAATAGTAAACTTAAACAGTCACACATCCACACAATGAGACACAATGTGCAGCCAAGTTGAAGGTTTAAAAGAGGGTGACTGCAGGCGGAAATACAACTACAGAAACAAAAACTACACAAACCCCAAAACAAAGAAAAGAAGATGCGTTGTTTTCACCCGAAACTTTAAAAAACATACGCAATCACACACGCACACTGTGAGACATTGACTGGTTGATGTGAAGCTTTTCAAGTGGAGAGACTGCAGGTGGAAAGATAACCACAATGCAGGAATTATACAAACCACAAAACAAAGATAAATATATTCAGTTTTCACCCGAAACTTTAAATGCATAAACAATCACACATCCACATTGACTGGCTGATGTGATGCTTAAAAGTGGACTGACTGCAGGCGAGAACTGAAACATGGGCAACAACACAGAATCACCGGGCCGCCAAATGAAAAAAACAAATAAATTAGAAAATAAACACACACATTTTTCGACCTTTTGGTTTTCTTCAGACCGGATTATCAAACAATGAAACAAAAGACTAACAGACAGTTATTTGTATGTTAAATCTGGATGCAAATTCTGTCTAAAGTAAACAACCATAGAATAGAACTGGGAGGGTAGAGGTTGAAGGAAAGAAGGCACAGTTTAAGTTGACAATGATACGAATCATAATAACATAATAAATATGATAATGATACAAACAACAATAATTAATAAGAACGTTGATAATCATCATCATCATCATCATCATCATCGCCATTATCATAATGATATCAATAATGATAAATATAATGACATAGTAATAATGTTAATAATAATAATAATATAATAATGATAATAACAATAAAAATAGTTATTACTATAATATGATTTTAATAATGATAATGATAATAGTAATAATAAAAATGATTTACGATAATGGTGATGTCACTGTATAAGACAGCAGGCAGGGATATATGTATGAATATACCCCCAGCCTTATAACCGCCCCTCCCTCTTTTACCTGAGAGTACGAACGCCAGACAGCACACACACGGACAATGGAAACTATGGTGCACAAACAGAAGGCTTTATTTGCATTCACACACGCAGTCTCACCAACAGAATAGCAGATGAAAACACCAAGATCTTCACATCCAGCATACCCACGCAGTTCTCCCCAACGAAAAAAAAAAAACGAAGCAAAAAGGAATCCAACTATACTAATGACACTAATGCGCGACCATCACAACATGGCCCCTTATGCATACATGTGCGCGCATGCGCTGCGCATTCACATGTAGTGACCCTTCCCTCAAGAGGCACACACACACCTCTCAGCCCACTGAAGGCCAATACCAGAAGGACCAAGGATGAAGAACTACATCACCTGGTAATACCGGGCTGAAACATCAAACAAGGTTGATATTCCTCCGAACCCGAGATGCCCACGTGATGCTTCAGCGTACACCCCCCTTCTCCCAAACTGTATTCCTTATACTAATCTTTCTCCACTGGTGTCAGACTATCCCTACATCCAAACTCAATCTCCAAAATATCATTTAAAGCACTTAAATTGTTCAAGTGACCCGAAACCCAATCTTGCACTTTAAGAATCTCAATCAAAGTCCCTGGCGGACACTCGACACATGCACACACCAAATTTTTTTTTTTTTTAAAAAAAAACGGCAATACAGTCAGTGTTTTTTCCAATATCACCACGCAAAAGTCTATCTCCGATTCACCACGCCCTCACATCAATGTACCAACAAAACACACACACACACACACACACACACATACACACACACGCGCGCGCGCTGCGCGCTAGGCGTCAACGCTAGGCTCCTGGGAGAGGCCTACAGACTTAAAGTTGTCTCCAAAAGAGCTTTCAAGATCTCAGACTGTGAAAAACAATTTGAAAACATTGATTGAGAAGTTCCGGTTGGTCGTGTTATACTGCATACTGGAATAAATGATTTGAAAAGTACTGACCCTGGAGTTACAGCGAAAAAGCTGATTAGTGTTGTCAACAAATTCGAACAGCAAAAAATCCGAAAACAAAGGTCGTGGTAAGCAAAGCAACGCTAGTCAAAGATCAAACTCTGGAGGGCAGACGACAACTATTCAACGCTTTACTGTTTTCCGAATTTCCTCGTCATCAGACATCTCTTCTCTCTCATGAGAACCTTGATCCTCTCAACAACCGGCTCATGAGGGATGCCATCCACCCGTCTGACAGAGGTACCAGCATCCTCGCCGGAAAGCTGGGGCGGCCTATCCAAGAAGAGAAGAAGAAGAAGAAGAAGAAGAAGAAGAAGAAGAAAGAAGAAGAAGAAGAAGAACAACAACAACAAACAACAACAACAATAACAACACAACAAGGGGAAGAAACAACAAGAAAACGTAGGAGACGAAGTAGCAGATGGCAATGATGATGAACAAGAAAGTGAAAAAAGAAACAGAAGAGGAGGAGGAGGAGGAGGAGGAGGAGGAACGAACGAACGAACGAAATTTTGTTTAATGAGGGAAAAGAATAAGCACAAGTCAGTGGCTTTTTTTCATCCAGCCCTCAAACAAAAAATGCGTGGAAGAAATCATTGCATCGAACTGCATAGAAACTCATAACAATAATGAATACATAGCAATTTAGAATAAGAGAATGCACAATAGAACTAGAGGAAGAGAGTGTGGGAGAGAGGGAGGGATGGAGAGCGACACAAAGAGAGAGAGAGGTGGGGACTTGGAGACACAGATAAAGAGACGGAGTCTCTGACACAAGGAGAGACAGAAGAAGAGAAGGAAGAAGAAGAGGAGAAGGAGGAGGAGAGGAGGAGCATGTAAAAATTGGCACACAAAAAAACAATAAAACTACAATGAAGAAGAGTCGTAAAAAGATCAAGTCATGCAATGATTAAAAAAAAAAAAAAAAAAGCTGAAAGACACCAGACATGCCCAACTCAGCAGCAAAACAATTCCATACCCCTCCACCCCCACCCCCCACCCCCCCTCTCCAACTTCAAGAACGACAAGAACGACAAGAGAAGGAAGAAGATCAACATAGGATGACAAAATGAGAGAGAGGGGGGGGAGGGAGACAGTCAGCCAGACTGACAGAGAGAGAGAGAGAGAGAGAGAGAGAGAGAGCAAGCATCACGGTTGTTCAACCAAGGTGGATAGCACGTATTTTCAAACATTTTGTTGTGAAGACTAGTCGCACGGCAGTGCGCATGAGAACCGTTTGAGTGAAGAAAAAACGATCAGTTTTCGTGCATGAGACAGATAAGAAACACGAAGAGAGAGAGAGAGAGAGAGAGAGAGAGAGAGAGAGAGAGAGAGAGAGGCATACCAAAATTTGCCACATCAAAAATGACAAAATACAATGAAAGAAGGGTAGTATCAAAATCAAGTCATGCAATAAAGAAGAATGAGCTGAAAACACCAGAATACCCATTGCAGCAAAAACAACAACAACCCCCCCCCCCCCCCCCCCCCCCCCCCCCCCCCCCCCCCCCCCCCCCCCCCCCCAAAAAAAAAAAAAAAAAAAAAATCAAACAAACATCAAAACAACAGAAAAGAAGAGGGAGATCAACTTGGGATAACAAACCCGACTCATGGAATTTTGTTTTCTAGTTCAGTTAATAATAGGAAGAGGAGGAGGAGGAGGAGGAGGAGGAGAAAAAGAAAAAGAGGAAGGAGAAGAAAAAGATGATGATGACGATGACAACACCCAACAACAACAACGACAACATCAATAATAATAATAATAATTATAATAATGATAATGATTATAATGATAATAACAACAATAATGAAATGTCAATGATAACAAGGACATTAATGATTAGTAGAAGAAGAAGAGAAGAAGAAGAAGACGATGACGACGAAGACGACGACGGACGAGACGACGAGGAGGAGGAGGAGGAGGAGGAGGACGACGACGACGACGACGACGACGACGACGACGAAGAAGAAGAAGAAGAAGAAGAAGAAGAAGAAGAAGGAGAAGAAGAAAAAGCAACAACAACAATAACAGTAATGACGATGATGTTGATGATGATAATAATAATAAACGATAGCAGTAATTATAAGATTAATAAAAACAATACTGGAGGCAGAAGATAGGAAGGAGAAGAATGAGAAAAAATACTTTCAACATAATAATGATAATAACTGTGACAGTAGTAGTAATAATTATTTAACAAACAACAACAACAATAAAGAAATAACGATGATAATAACAATGACAATAATTTAAAAAATAATAAAAATGCTACAATCACTACTACTGCTGCTGCTACTACTACTACTACTACTACTGCTGCTGCTGCTGCTGCTGCTGTTGCTACTACTATGGCTACTACTACTACTACTACTACTACTACTACTACTACTACTATAATAATAATAATAATATAATAATAATAATGATAATAATAATAATAATAATAATAATAATAATAAATGATAATAAGAAGTACACAAATAATGATCACAATGATAAAAAATAATAACAATACTAATAATGACAACAATAACCACAAAAATAACAGAACAACAACTATAATCCTAGTAATATAAAGAACTGAAAGGATAATCAAACAAAATCTAAGAAATATTCAAATAGTTGTGGCTGTAATAATCCGGTGATGAAAATAATAATAGTGATATCAATGATGCAGAAAATGTCAAAGATGGTGCAAAAAAAAAAAAAAAACCTCGCTGATGTCGAGACATTTTTCGGGAAACTACTTAGGATGGCTGTGGATGTAAATAATTTTATTATCCCAGCCACCACATAGCTTGGACATTTTCTCCATCGTTACCAAAAATCAAAATTCTCTGCCAACAGCCCTTCGATAAATCCAGTGATGACCAACTGTGCATTTAAATTTGCAGAAAGGACATGTATCCAGAATAAAATCCAGATATCGTATTGAAAGATCAGAAAGCTCTTGAGTCCCTGAGACAATGACAAGATATTGCCATTAAACCAGAAAACAAGGGCGGCACAGTTATTCTTTAATTGTAAAGGCCACCAGCCCATCACAATAAAACACATAAAAGATCGTCGCACATGATCAAGCAAAAAAAAAAAAAAAAAAAAAAAAAAAAAAAAAAAGGAGCACAGCTAAATCGTACTTATCCGCCAGCGTAAAACAGGATGTACAAATCTAATTAAACATACAGAGAATGTAACAAATGAAGCAACTAAGACACAACTGGCAATGAAGCAACAAAACACAGTTACTAATGTACACATTAGGAATTCAAGTTTCTGATACAGAGAGCTTTGTGAACAA
>JADBJO010007431.1:39374-49374 GCA_016801955.1 Conus betulinus | reverse complement strand
CCCCCACACTGAAGCAAACTGCCTGCGTTCATACCGTTAAATGAGAGAGAGAGAGAGAGAGAGAGAGAGAGAGAGAGAGAGAGAGAGCACCATTGTTTTATGCATTTATTCACAGCAGGCCAAGGTTCTTACGAAAGAGTGTGTGAACATCATACACAGAATGTGTCAGACACAAATTGAGAAAGAATACATACAAAGAATCCCAAACATTACAAGTACTAACAGCCAATTACAAGTATTAACAGCCATATAAAACAGCGTAGGGACAGAAACGAAACAGATATTCCCAAGACACCGCGAAATCTCCCGTGAGACTTTTGTGAGGTTATAAGTAAACTGAGTTCGAACAGAGAGGGTTGTAGGTAATACTTTTTTTTTCGTAGGTAATACTCTGGTTTGACAAAGCTTTCTCGAAAACGTCTGAGGATTGGACAGCAAAAAACAAACTGTATCTCGTTTTTTTTTCTGCTTCTCTGCACATTGGACAAGTTAACACACTTCTGTTGTACCATTAGCTCTGAGATTCCAGGCCTGATCTTATCATGGCATATTTCAAATGTGGATTAAAATACGATAGATAGTGGTTCAAAGAAGTCGTATTACATAACTTTCTACACATTTCAAATCTTCTACTGTCTGAATATGTTCAGTCCAGTTTTGCCAACAGCATTTTTTTTTTCCATTGGCACGGTCACCCAGTTCAGTTTAACTTTAAGATCTGTTAACATATTACAAGCTTTACGTGGAATTCTTTGCTGACCCATCTGCAATAGTCTAAACCAATAGCAATCACGTCTCACAGTTGAGTTTGCATATAAACGATACCTGTTAGTTTCGCCATATGAAAAGTCATTTGGTGTCCTAAGATCTACTGTGAGGAAGTTTTTTTTTAAGTATAGCAGTGAACGGTCTCACAGTAAATAGCTGTCTTGTCTAATCCCCATACCGCTGCCCATATTGAACTATAAACTGAAGTCAAACAACTTCACAGACAACACGAAAGAATTGTCATCAAGGATGTGCAGCTTCTTCATAACACAAAGGAATGCGTTTTCTGCCCGGCTTGCAAGATCTTTGCGTGCAAGACAAAGATGACAGAAAAACATATTCCCAAATGCTTATACACATTGATAAAAGGTATTATGCAACTATAATAAAACCATCTTTCTCTCACGCATAAATAACAACCCTTTCAAAACACTATGATGTTAACTTTATTCATGTTAGCTTTTAAACCGAAGTGAAGCTGACTCTTAGTTAATTGTTTAAAGGTGTTTGTAATCCTATGACAGTCACAATAAGATCACATCATCTGCTAATAACAGAATAATAATGCAAACGCGGCTAGAGAAATCCTAGCACTATGTCTTCCAGTAATAATTATGTAAATTGCCAGCTCGTTAAGGAACAGAGAAAATACTACTGGGCCACATGCATCACCCTATCTTAATCCAACTGTACAATCAATGCACCATAAACTCGCACCACTCAAACTGTTGCCTTTACTACATCATAGATACTTCTGAAACATTTGTACGATTTTCTTTTAATGCCAACATTTTAAGAAAAAATTAGCTAAAGAAGGCGTTTGTTACAGAATCAAAAGCATTTTCAAAGTCCACTTCCGTCTCCTGGATGAGAACTCAGTCAGCCCAGTCTTCAACCAGTGTGACAGTCCTCCCGTAGTATTTAATAAAGAACAGCATCTATAAGTTTGTGGTGTTTGCACTGTTGCGGATGAGAGCCAGTGGAGTGCTTGTGTCACTGCTTCTACCTTCATTGTTAGACCTGAAGTTGTTGAATTAAACTGTATGCACCATTGTCCACTTGGATAGTTCGGCCATTTTGCTGTGTATCCCCAGCATGACTTACCTTTGTTCAGACAACTGTCAGTGTATTTAACAATATCTTCTGTTGACAATAGGTGTTTTCGACCTGTCTCTGAATTTCTGCGTTGGTGTTACATTCTGACCATTTTCGACATCGTCTTCAAAATTCTGGAGCGACACCCAATTTGGTAGAGGTGTGTGTTTTTGAAGTGATCTGGATACATTTCACATTCCTTGTTTCTTTGAGTTCTGCTAATTGGCATACATACAATCTGTATATTGTTTTCTGCTTGTCCATGACTTTTCACGTCCTGGGCGAGTGCTTTTTGTTCCCTTGACTGCTGCATGTAGTGGGTTTTAGTGATTATCAAGTGTTCTAAAACATGTCATCATCACCTGTTCTCGTTAGTGTCTTGCCTACATTGAAGGAAGGTCAAGCATGTATAAGTCAGTTTCAACTGGTGTATCCTTCGTTGTTCCCAGGATCAATCACATTGCTTCATTTTCATGTTTTTTTTTTTAATTTAAGAAGATTGTTTTTGGGACAATGTTGTAAGCTCTAATCCATAATCAATCACACTGAGTACAACTGCGAGATACAATCGGTGGAGATGGCGCTGATCCATGCCTTAAGCTGCCATTGCTTTCCCGGCAGACAACCCTTTTTAGCATTTAAGAAAAATATTCTCAAAATGCTTTCTAAAATTCAGCATTATTCTATTGTAGGCTATAAATTGATTCAATTGGTTTTTTTTGTCATTGCATGGAAATGAGGGAAATTGTCCTGATGTCTTGCCTTAGATAACGCGGACCAATATCGAGTGTTTTGTAGGAATGATGGACAATCAGGTTTCATGACACCACTGAGCAATGCTGTTGATGCTTTGTAGACCAGAACGTCATCTGCTAGTGTCAACGCTAGAGCAATTTCTATTGAGGTATGCAAGGCCTTTACTGTAAACATTGTATTTTAAGAAACAAAGGAAAGAGGAGAAGCTTGAGTAATCCCACAGAAAGTTTAAGAGGTTCAGAAGTCCAATTTCAAAATCGTAGGATGACGTTTTCTCCTAAAGTGCTGCTGCAGTCCATCATGTATATGTGTCTTGCTGACCCCATAGTCGAGGAGTAGCTGTATGAGAGGTGCGCACTGGACTTCGTTGTATGCATCGTCGAGGTCTATTGCAAATATCGGTGTTTCTTTCCTTTTTTGAATAATTTGTATAGTTCTAGTTTAAAAGTCAAAGAGCCATGACACAGACTGACTCCATGAACCTACCTCAAAAGTGAAAAGTTGAATGGGAAGCCCAGCTTCGCATGAAGTAATGCCTGATCTTCCATTGGACAGACTCATTTGTACCACCTTAGACACACTGGTAGGCAAGACAACAATAAGAATTAAATTACAACTTGGCTGATCAAATGTGGTAAGAAATTGATGAATAGTATTATAGCTTCACTGATCTACTACTACTACTACTACTACTAATAATAATAATAATAAATAATAATAATAATAACATAGCATTCATAAAGCGCATTGTCAATGGTTCTAGGAGCTGACGAACAACATATGTAAAAACATTTCACATCAATAAACTTTATACAAACACCTACCTACCCAGTAACACACACACACACACACACACACACACACACACACACACACACACACACACACACACACACGCACGCACTCACGCACGCACACACACACACACACACACACACACACACACACACACACACACACACACACACACACCAAGCATCAATCACATTGCAGGAGGGGGGAAAGGGATCTTACCAGTAACGCTTGTGGAAGAGAAAATTAATGTTCTGAGGTTGGACGTTGAAGGTAGCAATCTGATGTGATAAAAATTTTTAAGAATCAACTGAACAAACAAGAGCAAAGCTACTCGACTATATACTATCTTTCAGATCTGAACAACAAGAGAGGAAGTGGCTGCACATGCAGACTTAAAGGAAGAGCAAGAAACATCACCAGCCGGACAAACATTGGAAATATCTCAAGGCCAACACTGCAAAGACTCCTGGAGATTTAGACAGACGGATACTGGCCCTTTCCGATAACAGACACAAACGATCGAACACATGTAAACTGAGATAAGACTTTGACTTTCTCAGGGATCCCAGTGTATACTGTGGACGTATGTGTGCTGGTGGGTATGTTTTGTTGGGGCGATGCAGGTGTGTAAGTTGGAGAGTCCATAGATGTGAGTGTAAATGCATTGCTGCTGCTGCTGCCGCTGCTCTGTGTGTGTGTGTGTGTGTGTGTGTGTGTGTGTGTGTGTGTGTGTGTGTGTGTGTGTGTGTGTGTTCTTCAATTTAATGTCTATACACATAAGTGATTTTAGACAACTAAAATAACTGAATAAACAAGGTAGAAAAGGAGGAAGAGAGGGGGGGGTGTGTGTGGATAGACAGGCAACTGACGGAGATAAAGAGATAAAGAAACAGTGAGAAAGAAAAAGATGAAGAAGTATAATGGAAAACGAAGAAAGAGAAAAATGAGGATAAGAATGGGAATCGAAAGAAAAAAATGTTAACATGAATAAAAGTGCAACCGATAACATAGCTAGAATAACATTTTTGTAATCAGATGAACGCTTAACGTAACAGGATAATAACATTTAAATGTGAAAATAGAATTATTAAAGGAATCTAAAAATGGTACTCTGAACAAGTCCAAAAACAATGTCACAAATCAAATGGGGTTTTATCAAAACCTCCTTCAGGGACTTTCCGAAAAAGCAGGCAGATAGGTTTTCATTTTACTACAGTGGAAAAGTATATGTGTTCATTAGAAATTTTCCCACCACAAACGCATGTGATGTTGGAAGCGAAGTTGGTCTTAAAAGCATTAAGTTTTAAATCTATAGGCAAGGGAAGTTAAAAGCCTTAAGTTAGACAGTTGACCATACTTAAATATAAAACATCTTCAAAACTCGTTTGGTGGTCAGCAGGTGATGAATGGCCAACATCTTCTTGTTTCTTTCTAAAATGCTTCCAACAAGCATTCTGCAGTAGGCTATACCCTTCTTTCAGTGATAATGGGATTTTCAAATCATATGTTTCGTTTGTATAATATGCAGAGTTTTTAGCTAGTTTATCTGTGGATTCATTGAATTGTATCCCACTGTGTGAAGGCGCCCAAAGAAAAATGTAAGATCACTACCTCGCAGGATAAGGAAATGCACCAAATGATTAATCTCAAAAATCAAATCTTGTCTCACACTAGAATTTTAATTGCTTAAGGCATACAACACTGATGATTTTGAATCGACACAAAAAAGAATTGAGTCACAGTTTTCGGAAAATCAAGTAAATAATGCAAAGCCATGAGGATAGCAGTTAATTCAGCTGTAAATATTGATCTGTGCTTCCAATATATAAACCTCTTTTGACCTTTAAGTAGGGGATAGTGAAAGCAGCACCAGCTTCGTGATTTTCTAGAACTGAACCATCGGTATAAAACTTTGAGATGATTTGAATAATTGAGAAATAAATGCTCATTCGCAACTGTGCCAATAAAATTTATATTCTCACTTTTCTTTGTATCGGTATAATTAATGTCAAAATGTCCTTTTTCTAATTCCCATGGAGGAATAGCACTACATGGATTACTACATTTTACCATGTCCTCTAATCGTATTTCTGATTGTTGAAAGTATCTAGAGTTTCAGTTCTTATTGTTTTAAGACATGATATGTTTTGGCTCTTTTTGGGAAATCAACATCTGATCTTAAGCCAATTTCCTTTTCAACATCGTTTTCACTCAAAGAGCCTTTTAACAAATATATAGCGATGGCAAGCTGACGGCATTCATTTAAAGGAAGCACTTCTACCTCTCTATATGTTGCTATTGTTGATGTATGAAAAGGAACTCCCAAGGCCAGTCGAAAAGCTTTACAATCCACGTTTTGTACTTTGTTTAATAAATATTTTGGAGCAGTGAAAAAAACCTTCTTGACCATACATAACCTAGAGCGAACAAGACTTATCGCTAGATGTTTCAGTACTCTGGAATCTTGGCTCCAGTGTGTGTGTGTGTGCGTGTGCGTGTGTGTGTGTGTGTGTGTGTGTGTGCATTATTCTGGTACATTAAACAGAAAGCCGGAATCATTCAAGTTGTGTGCATGACATTAGGTAGAGAAAATGTGTGATATGAAACTTTAATGTAAAAGGCGAAACCCAGGATGGCAGATCTCATTGAAGTGATGAAGATATTAAGTGATGTCAATATATATATATATATATATATATATATATATATATATATATATATATATATATATCAAAAATATTTCTAAAACGCCTAATAAAAAATCTGAAAGTGCTCAACCCCTTGGGGAGCAACATCTGTTAAAAAAGGATGATAAAAGGAAGTTTTAAAACCCAACAGATCTGTTTCGAGCCAGCGCTCTCGTCAGGATGGTTTTGGGGGCGCCTACTGCCGGTGTTATATGGCCTGATGTCACTGTTTGCACGTGCGGGTTGGCTGCACGTATTGTTCGTTTTTTTGGGGGTTGTTTACAGTTCAGGGTGCGTTTGCTGACAACGATTTCCATTTGTGCCTGCAGTTGTTTACTATTTCTACTTTAGTGTTTAGGGTTGCTAAGTATGGTTTGCATAGTATTAACCATTTTTCTGTTGAACATAGGTTGCATCTTTTTGAAATGTTGTTGTATGGTGGTGATGCCCTTTTTATGATTTTCCAGGATATGTTATAGTTTATTTTTTTGTCTTTGAGTCTCCAAATATATTTGCTCAGTTCTGTTTGGTTTTTGTATTTTTCTTTTGTTGAATGACTGTTTTCTGATGTCACAGTGGCTTGGTATACAATGTTGTTATAGAGGCATTTGTTGCTTAAGGGACACTGTTCTTTTTTTAGCACAATTGCAGGATTTCCTTTCTTCACCCTTCTTTGCTGTGTTGCTTTTCATTTTTGTTGGATGAATCAATTATGTTTTTAAGGTTAGGCATGCATGAATATGATAGTTTAATGGTGTTCTTGTTGAATATTTTGGACAATTTGTGTTCTTTTGGAAAGGATGCTGTCAAAATTTTGAAAAATTCTTTTCCTACGTTTGTTTTTTACTCGTCCATCATATGGAGGGTTGTACCATGTGATTTTCCTTTTCCTGCTTTTTTTGTTTTTTTGTTCATTGTTATCTGGGTTGTATTGTAGTTTGTAGCTGTAACCACTTTTTTGCAATGCCTCTTGGTATTCTGCTGCTGCATTGTTGAATACTCTTTCATTATGTGACAGATTAGATAATCTCTTGTTTATGCCATTGGGTATGGTTTTTAGTATAGATGGTGGGTGGGTTGCTATTGATGTTTACATAATGGGTGTGTGTCATTAGGTTTCTTGTATGGTTTATATATGTGGTTGTTGAGGTCAAGTGTTATGTCTAAGTAGTTCACTACTTTTTTGTTTGCTTCAATGGTGATTTTTAAGTTATGGTTTTGGAAAATAACATAATTGATTCATCCAACAAAATGAAAAGCAACACAGCAAAGAAGGGTGAAGAAAGGAAATCCTGCAATTGTGCTAAAAAAGAACAGTGTCCCTTAAGCAACAAATGCCTCTATAACAACATTGTATACCAAGCCACTGTGACATCAGAAAATGAAAAAGAAACATACATAGGGATCACTGAAAATTACTTCAAAACCAGATACGCAAACCATAAACAGTCATTCAACAAAGAAAAATACAAAAACCAAACAGAACTGAGCAAATATATTTGGAGACTCAAAGACAAAAAAATAAACTATAACATATCCTGGAAAATCATAAAAAGGGCATCACCATACAACAACATTTCAAAAAGATGCAACCTATGTTCAACAAAAAATGGTTAATACTATGCAAACCATACTTAGCAACCCTAAACACTAAAGTAGAAATAGTAAACAACTGCAGGCACAAATGGAAATCGTTGTCAGCAAACGCACCCTGAACTGTAAACAACCCCCCAAAAAACGAACAATACGTGCAGCCAACCCGCACGTGCAAACAGTGACATCAGGCCATATAACACACGGCAGTAGGCGCCCCAAAACCATCCTGACGAGAGCGCTGGCTCGAAACAGATCTGTTGGGTTTTTAAAAACTTCCTTTTATCATCCTTTTTTAACAAATATATATATATATATATATATATATATATATATATATATATATATATATAAATGATCTTAGAATTGCAACCCTATCCAGTGTAACTGCTCTCTCTCACCCAAACGTTGGACAGGTGTTGCACTTCTGCTGTTTTGTTTTCTGATTAATTGATAACTGAAGAGTTCGTGAAAAGTTTGTCACTGATAACCAGATTCTGAACATGTTGAACTTTTGGAAACTGCAGACCAAATCGAAGCACAAACTTCATGAACTCCCTTGGCCAATTTGCACTTTTTCAGGGTATATAACCAAACCTGTCATATGACTAAACTTTTCTTAAATGTTCAAATATCTATCAAATGATCTTTATCACGTTCTAAAAGGATTCCAGTATCATTTTGCGTATCATAAAAGTCAAAGATCGATATAATTCATCCTTATTTCACGCATGTCTACATGTTCACGCGATATTAATGCTAAATTTCAACACATACTATAGATAACTACTAAGTTGATTGGGTCACCACCCTGTCTGCATCCTCGTTCTATCTTGAACCAGTCTGAACTTTAACGACTATTCACGATTGAATATTTCTGTGACTTTTTCTGGCCATTTGCATGTATCTCATTGATATTTTGAATGCTTTTAACATTTCAAATGTAAATCACAACTGACTGAATTGAAGGTTTTCTCAAATATCAATGTTTCACATACGATTCAGTGATATTAGTGTTGATCAATACTAAAACGCAGATCCTCTTGTTGTTGTGATGGAGACACCAACGTCTGGGTATGTCAGTTGTAAAGGAAATCTTACTGATGGTACAACTGTGGAGAAGACTGTGCCTGTGCCTTTCAACCACACGGTTGTGGTCAGCTTCAAAGAATATTCTCAAGGAATGGCATACGTATCACTGTATCGTTCCTCCGAAAACTCTGTCCATGGTTTTCATGGAAAGTTTGAAATACAGAAACATCTCGTATGGCAGCGGTGGAGACATCATCATTCAGATGTTGCCCATGTGTTTCAAACCCTGCAACTAACTGTCGTGGCAGATCTAAAACACTTCACGAAAGGAACCTGCTTTAGACTGTTCTTTTCATTCTTCGCTGACAGGAGTTGGCGTGTTTATACACCCAGTGGCTGGAACTGTTCCGTGAAGCATTACACCAGCTTCCAACACCACTTGGCCTGCAACCTGAAGATGGAGTGTGAAGATGGACGAGATGAAACGGGTGACTGTCCCTACAGCAGTCCTCAGTGTGATGGACTGGTTGTACTTTGCAACAACTGCTACAAACTTGTCCACAGTCTGTCAGGATTTGTCAGTAACAGCACAGATGTGAACAAACGGGCTGATGAGTATTGTACTTTAATGCAAAAACAACAAGGTGCTCCAGTGTGTCTTTCTGCATGGCTAGCAATGTTTAGAAACAAAACAAAATTACACAGTCTCTGGTTTGAAGACCTTTTGGTTGGTTTGCATACAAGAGATAACTCCTTGCCAGAGATGTACAATTATGCTGTGGTAAACAATAAAAGGACAGTCATTCATCATTTCTGGAGTCATAGTTCTCGTAGAGCGACAAGAGCAAAGATGTGTTTTCTACACTCTTGTAGGTTTTCTTGACAGCGGAATACAATTAAATGTTCTCTTTTGTGAAACCAAACGTCTTTCCGATATTATATATGGGACAGTGTGTGAACTCACGGGGAATAAAACAGTAACAACATATTCTGATTTGAAAATCGTATTATTAATAAACAACATTGCAGTTTCACTATCATCAAGACACCATTACATGACGAAATGCCCTGATGGCCAAGTGACACACACATTTCTTCTATGTGGTTCTAACCAATACCAAATTTGTGGTCAGGAGACAACCTCTGCTTGTGCTGTCTCAAGCATATCGTCACACATAGACACATTTGATTCATCTGATTACCGCGTCACTTCTTTTGCCACGTTCATATGTAGTGATGACTCCACACGGATTTCATACACCTTAGTATGCGAC
>JADBJO010007431.1:0-32500 GCA_016801955.1 Conus betulinus | reverse complement strand
AAACACTGAACTTGCACAGAAAGAGAAAATAAACAAGAAAGAAAATAGACGAAACGTATTTTCAACTAAAACTATCTGTCTGCTCAATATAACACACCTCAAATATACGAAGTGTCTAACAGATACTCAAATAAATGAAGCTTATAATCTGTATCTTACAACACCCAAACATCAAAATTCCTCAAACTGACTATAAGCCTCACACTTATCTCAACAGCAGTGTAGCGGTATTGTGACAGACTGGCCCTCAGACTCCGGGCTCCCCAGACAGGGGGCTCCCGGGAAGGGTCCATGGAGCATTCCATCGCCCTTCAGGACTCGCGTGTCGTCGTTCAGTACCGGTCCTGAGGATGGCGAAGCAGCGCCCTTCCCTTAATGGAGAGGAAGACGTCCAGAAGCAGGTGACGTGATCTGTGTCCCCACTACTGCAACGATGTGGTGTTGGCGGTTGAACCAGTGAAGGCCCTTTTATTAAACAGCATAGTTCACAGGATGGAGCCATGGTGGTGGTGAACTCCTTTAATGGGACTCTCTCTCTCTCTCTCTCTCTCTCTCTCTCTCTCTCTCTCTCTCTCTCTCTCTCTGCAAGAAGGAGAGCCTGCAACGTTGCTGGGACAGTAAGTTGATATCGGATTGGATTTAAAAGGTTTTAAACTTTTAAAGTTAATAACCTTCGTTATGTTCTACAAGAGACTTAAAAACTCACATAGCCAGTACAGTCGTTACTGTATAAGTAATCAAACAATCGAACGATCAAACTCTCCGGTTTAAACCCACCCACGTGTCATTTTCGACGGATCAGAAGTCTCGTGCACAGATTTCGCCTGAATGCCCTTCGTACTAAGTTCAGCAAAAATGCAAAATGTCCGTGCGGAAAACAGCTATCGGTTCTACACGTATTTTTACGCTGTCAGAAAAACAGAAGAACTTGTTTCAAAACCGCTGGGAAATCAAATCTTGATAACAACCCCATCTTTTTATGAAATATTGAATAACAGTTCACTTATTGATACGTTAGCAGAATGTTTAATGGACAGCCCTGTTGGCATGCTTCTTTGATCAGTACTCATCACATAATTCCATTTTCGGTACTTAACTACGGAACTTCCATTTATGTTAAATACTTTGTCAGTTAATTTCTCCCTCACTCCCATCTCCTAATGCCCCCAAGGTTTATTTGTCCTACCTCCTTTTCTTGCTCACACACACACACACACACACACACACACACACACATTGTTACGGGTTCCCACATTTTATTATTGGTTATCCTTTACGTCATAGTCCTTTTCAAGCAACATAAGTTACGTTTCTCATTTTTTGATGTATCATTTGTTTCAAATGCCGTTTTACAGCTTACTGTTTAGTTTTACCATTGTTTTAAAATGAAATAAGACAATATTCCCTAACACCATAAACGAGCACACACACACATACACACACACACACACAAGGGATTCAAGATGGCGGAGATAGCCCAGCAGAAGTAATTTCGCCTGCTGAAGCTTTTACTGATCTAAGGCACTATGCCTATGCTGACGAGATCAACAAGTCTGGGTGATCGCCTAACGAGTGTTGTGAAAAGAAAAGAAAAGACGGCACCAAAAAAGGCGTGGGCATTAAAAACACAAGTAAAGATGTGCTCGGACCGTTTGAACGCCAGGACCAGGCCCAGAGCTCCACGACAGAGGTAGGCCTACAATCTTTACCTCAAGATAAACTGAAGAAGACGGAAACAAAAGATATCAGCACCCAGACGGAGGTCAGTGAGTCTGTTTCGTCTATGATTCAATCGCTTTTCGAGCGCATTGACAGTTTTAGAAAAGACCGTGAAAGTCCAGACCGATGCAATTAAAAACTTAGCGCCGAGTCTTGTCTTCCAAAAGAACTCAAGAAGACCGACACATGCCCCTCAGTTGAACTCCCTAGCTCCCATACGAAGCCGGGAAAAACTTTCGCGGATGCTGTAAGAACTGCTCCACTGACCCCTGCACCAAAAACATCGGGCAGAACAACGATAAAGCAGAAAGAAAACAAAAAACAAAACGAAACAGAACAAAAGCAAATTAGAGAGCTGAAAACTGACGTCAATGATAGCAAGTCCACGCGTGACGTCAAAGCGGAAAAGAATGTTCGAAAGCGTCACAATAGGGGAAAAGCTCCCACAAGTCATTTCTTTTGGGCGATTCTGTCTTCAGTGGTATCAAAACAAAGAGACTGGGTTGGTCCTACGACTTGTACGTCCGGTCGGGTAAATGCCGTACCACTGAAGATATTCAGAAAACTTTTAAATGTACCACAGCCGTAATCGAAAAACAGGAGGGCAAGCCAGTAGATATAGACGCAGTTGTTGTTCATTGTGGTATAAATGACATCAGATCGTCAGATCCCAAAACCACGTCTCAAAAGTTCCCAAAAGTAATCAAGACCATCGCTGCTGACCATCCCAACATCAAATTGTTGTCAGCAAAATCATCCCCGTGCGTGACTCCCAACTTGATGTCAAAAGAGAACTTTTTAACGCATTTCTAAGTGAAGGGTTACAATCTATACAGAACGTCTCTTTCATCAACCACTCTAACTTCTCCACCCACGGCAAATTCATGAGGGATGACATCCACCCCAACCCCCGTGGTTCCAGCATCTTGGCGGGCAACGTGGGCCGACATCTGAGGGACATTTTCTGGGAGAGACCGCGAAGAACATCACGCCCTCCTCCTCCCATGTACCACCAGCACTGGCGTTCACCCCAACAGCCCAGCTTTCCGCAGATACCCTCCTTACCCACGATATGGAAGATCATGGAACATGNCCAACCACACACAAAACACCACATCTCCACAACACACCCCACACAAACCACACACACACCAGCCTGGCGTCACCCCCATTCCTCTAAAATCACATTTCCATAAGAAATGTTGTCTTGGCTTAGTACTGTCTTAGCTTTGTATAAGCTTCAACAGTGCAATGACTGGCTATTGACTGTCTTTGGATTATATTTTTGAGACTTGTTGCCATCACGAAATATTGTTCTCGTTTAGTTGATTGATTAACAAACCCCCCCTCACCTACCACCACCCACCCACCCACCCCCCCCTTTTTTTTTTTTTTTTTTTTTTTTTTTAATCTAAGTGTATTTCTCTGAGTTATATTTATCATTTTTACGTGAGGTTCATTCGTGTTATTTTTAAAAACAAATAACTGAATTTCTTCACAGTTTCCTTTTTCCCTTATCATGACAAAGTCTGTTCCCATTAAGGTTTTACAATGGAACTGCAGGTCTATAAGAAACAAACCTGTCTTATCTAACTCAACATCTTGTTTCTTCAAAGTACCAGGTTCTGATTTTACAATCTTTGAATGTAAACCAAAACAGCCTACCTAAACTGGTAAATTATTATTATCCACCAGTGCATGAGATAGTAAATATAACAGAAAATATTAAGACAGCTATATACATTAATGAAAAAAATACAGTATACAGTGTGCGATTCCCCAGCCCCTAAGAATGATCTTAATATTCTTTCATGTGCTGCAAGTCTAAAGTTTAATGATCAACTTATAAAATGTTGTTTCTGTCTACTTACCAAAAGGCCCAACAGAAACTAACATGGAATGGATTCGTACAATACAAAATCAAAACAAAAAGTGGCTAATTTGTGGAGACTTTAATGCACACTCTCCTTTTTGGGAGAAAAAACTGCACTTTTATCACTAGTCACAGATTTTTAGAAAACATAGTAGACTCAAATCTTTACCTTTTAAATGATGGAAGAGTGACTAGAATTCCAGACAATCCAAATCATAGAGCCACTGCCATTGATCTATCTTTGATATCCCCTGCTTTGGCCCATAATGTACATGGGAACCACTTTGCGACACGCTTGGGAGTGATCATATACCCATTGTTACCACTGTCAATGATCAACAAATATCTAGCGAAAGAGATGAAGATGTCATCCCTAAATACACATTATAACTTTGCAGACTGGAGAACATTTAGAGCTTTTTTATGTGCACAAAAACATAGATTGCATTAAAGATGATGACATATAGATATTTATTACTCAAAATTTACAGAAACAGTACTAAATGCTGCTGATTATGCCATTCCTAAATATGCAGCTCGCAAATCAGATAAACATGCAGGGAATGTATGGTGGAATGATGAATGCCAGAAGGCCGTTGACAAGAAAACAGAAGAATATATAAATATATCTACAAAAAAATCCTGGACCAAAAACGCATGCTTCAATGAAGAAAGCAAATGTCATGAGTAATAGAACGATTGCAAAAGTCAAGCGGGAATATTGGTCTAATTTCTGCACCAATGAAACACATACCCATAAAGACTTACAGAGGGTGTGGAAAAAGTTTAATGAAATGAAAAAACGGTGTTCATTTGCCACACTGTCCAATCAAATTTGATGGTAATGATTTACCAAGCAATTCAGAAAAGGCAGAATCATTTGTAGATATGTTTGCTGATATAATGAATGCAAGCAAACTACCAAAAAATCATAAAACTTTTCAGGGAAAATGAAGAAAGAAATGATGACTATCAAGATCCACAGCGGAAAGATGATCTTTATGTCAATGCTCCAATTACTATACGTGAGTTGAGAGAAGCTATACTTTCCCTGACAAACAAAAAAAGTCATCAGTAGGCATGGACGCTATTTCTAATATCTACTTAAACAATTGCCAGACAGTTGGTAATGTTGCTACACGACTTATTTCAAAAGTGTTGGGAACAGGGACAAAAAACCCTAAAATATGGAAGCATTCTATCATAATACCGATTCCTAAAGAAGGAAAAAAAACGAAAAGTAATAAGAATAATTACAGACCTATATCATTAACTTCGCATGTAGGCAAACTTATGGAAAAGATAGTTTTAAACAGACTAATATTCTATTGTAATAAAAACAAAGTGATCCCCCAAAACCAAGCCGGTTTCCGAAAGGGTAGGTCAGCCATTGATCATCTGTCAAACTGACTACACAGGTAAAAAAACATCAGTTTGCTCGCAGAAAGAATATTCTAGCAACCTTTTTTGATATAAATAAAGCATATGATCGTGTTTGGCATCATAAATTACTATATAAATTGAAACAAATTGGTTTGTCTGGGAACATCTACTTTTACATAAAAGACTTATTGATGAAAAGAAGCATGCAAACAAAGGTGGGAAATTCCTATTCGACTACACGCATGCTTACAATGGGTATTCCACAAGGTTCGGTAATAGCGCCCCATCTTTTTAATATATTACTTCATGACCTACCTCAATGCTTGTCAAAAAATGTCAACTTAGTACAATATGCAGATGATATTTGCATGTGGATGAATGTGTCCCATGAAAAAGAAGTCACCAAAAAGAGATATAAAATTACTATAGAAAAAGCTTATCAAATGGAATTAGATAAATTAAATAACTACTTGCTTGAAAATGGACTAACTCTATCAACTGAGAAAAACTCATCTGGTTTTATTTAACAATGGTGCTAATCCACCCAATCTACCATCCCTCCATATTGGATCTGATATTTTGGAATATAAACAAAGGGTAAAGTTTCTGGGGGTTTATATTACTTCTAAATTAAATTGGAATTATCACATTGAATACTTGTTATCTAAAGCAAGAAAAAAACTTTAAATTTTTTGAAAGTTATCAGCAAGCAGTACTGGAGCCAAGATGTCAGAGTATTAAAACATCTAGCGATAAGTCTTGTTCGCTCTAGGCTTACGTATGGTCAAGAAGCTTTTTTCACTGCTCCTCCAAAATATCTGTTAAATAAATTACAAAGCGTGGATTGTAAAGCTTTTCGATTGGCCTTGGGGGTCCTTTCCATACATCAACAATAGCAACATATAGAGAGGTAGGAGTACTTCCTTTAAATGAATGCCGTCAGCTTGCCATCGCTAAATATTTGCTAAAAGCCTCTTTAAGTGAAAACAATGTTGAAAATGAAATCGGCTTAAGGTCAGATGTTGATTTCCCCAAAACGAGCCAAAAACATATCATGTCTTAAAACAATAAAAAACTGAAACTCTAGATACTTTTCAACAATCAGAAATAGGATTAGAAGATATGGTGAAATGTAGTAATCCATGTAGTGCTATCCCTCCGTGGGAATTACAAAAAGGACATTTTGACATTAATTATACTGATGCAAAGAAAAGTGAGAATATAAATTTTATTGGCACAATTGCGAACGAGCATTTATTTCTCAATTATCCAAATCATCTCAAAGTTTATACCGATGGTTCAGTTCTAGAAAATCATGGAGCTGGTGCTGCTTTCACTATCCCCAACTTAAAGGTCAAAAGGTTTTTATATTGGAAAGCACAGATCTATATTTACAGCTGAATTAACTGCTATTCTATGGCTTTGCATTATTTGCTTGATTTTCCGAAAACTGTGACTCAAATTCTTTTTTGTGTCGATTCAAAATCAGTGTTGTATGCCTTAAGCAATTCAAATTCTAGTGTGAGAAAAGATTTGATTTTTGAGATTAATCATTTGGTGCATTTCCTTATTCTAAGAGGTAGTAATCTTACCTTTCTTTGGGTGCCTTCACACAGTGGAATACCTTTCAATGAATCCGTAGATAAACTAGCTAAAAACTCTGCAGATACAAAATGAAGCATATAATTTGAAGATCCCATTATCATTGAAAGAAGGTTATAGCCTACTGCAGAATGCTTGCTGGAAGCATTTTAGAAAGAAACAAAAAGATGTTGGCACTCATCAGCTGCTGACCACCAAACGAGTTTTGAAGATGCTTTTATATCTAAGTATGGTCAATTATCTAACCTAAGACTTTTAACTTCCCTTGCATATAGATTCAAACTTAATGCTTTTAAGACCAAATTCACTTCCAACACCACATGCGTGTGTGGTGGGAAAATTTCTAATGAGCATATACTTTTCCACTGTAGAAAAATGAAAACCTATCTGCCTACTTTTTCGGAAAAGTCCCTGAAGGAGGTTTTAGTAAAACCCCTTTTGATTTGTGACATTGTTTTAGGACTTGTTCAGAGTACCATTTTTAGATTCCTTTAATAATTCTACTTTCACGTTTAAATGTTAGTATCCTGTTACCTTCAGCGTTCATCTGATGTTTTTTTAAAAATGTATTTAGTTATGTTATAGGTTGCAATTTTTTATCACGTTAACATTTTTCTTCCGATTTCCATCCCAATCCTCCTTTTTCTCCTTTTCCCCTTTTTCATTTATACTTCTTCATCTTTTTCTCTCTCTCGCTGTTTCTCTATCTCTTTATCTCCTTCAGTTGCCTGTGTATCCACACACACACACACACACACACACACACACACTCACACACACACACGCACGCACGCACGCACGCTCGCTCGCACGCACGCACGCACGCACGCACGCACGCACGCACGCACGCACGCACACACACCACACACACACACTCACTCACTCACTCACTCACTCACTCACTCATACATACAGACAGAGAGAGAGAAACGAACGAACGAATGAATTTTATTTTCAGAGGGTAGTGGAGTAAGCATAACTGCTTTTTTTACAACCAACCCTCCGGGGCCAAAAGAAAAGAAAAGAAAGAAAAAAGATACACAAATCCTGAAATATAATCATACTAAATGAAACAAAACTAATGTACAAGAGGGAACACAGACATAAGTGGTGGGAGATGGTGGGGGTGGGGGTGGTGGCATTAGAGGAGAGAGAGAGAGAGAGAGAGAGAGAGAGAGAGAGAGAGAGAGAGAGAGAGATGGAAAAAAAAGTAATGAGAGACAGAGTGAGGGAGAGGGGAGCGGCGGGAGGGAGAAGCGGAAGAGCATGGCTTTTTACATTGCGAGAGAGAGAGAGAGAGAGAGAGAGAGAGAGAGAGAGAGAGCTACCCGAGATATACATGGCAATTACACGATGACGTGACCTGTTGTTAGTCTCTGTCCCTCCTAACGCTTTCAAGGTGACCGTTTTCTGGCCAATTATTTACCTGTTATTTACCAATTATTTACCTGTGCAACGGACAAAAACATTCACACCTAATCACACACCCACACTGGCCACCTCCACCAGTTGCGGCCCACACGTTAGGCGTGGGCGCTCGCGGAATAGACAGACAGACAGACAGACAACATGATAGTGCTGAGTAAGCTACAGTGTGGTGGCCTTCCACAAACACTGAGCCTGATGAAGAGAGAGAGAGAGAGAGAGAGAGAGAGAGAGAGAGAGACAGAGACAGAGACAGAGGCAGAGAGATAGATAGACAGACAGACAGACAGACAGACAGACGGACAGTGACAGACAAATAGACAGACAGACAGGCAGACAGGCGGGCAGGGAGAAGGGCAGAGAGGCAGGCAGACAGATTGGCAGGCAGGCAGAGAGGCAGGCAGACAGACAGACAGATGAACAGACAGGCAGTCAGACAGACAGACAGAGAGGTAGGCAGGCAGGCAGGCAGGCGGGCTAATAGGCAGGCAGACAGACAGACAGACAGACGGACATCACTCAATTCAATCAATCTTGGGCCAGCATACAGAAAAAAGAGCGAAAAGCTTGGACAAGGGAAATGGATAACTGAGAACAGTTGTCGTCCGTTTCAACCTCCCAGCCCCTGGCAGTAAATCAGTTCACATGGATTGACGATGATCCCTGTTGCCTTTCGAAAACATTTTTTTTTTAAAAGGTTACGTATAGCCCCAGTGCAATCAGTTCCAGTCAGCACAATTTATAGCAGGGGGACGATGATCTCCTCCTCTACAGAACGTGGTTGGACCAAGTCACCGTAATCATTAACGCCTTCAAATCGATCGTAAGGCTGAACCTGGTCTGTACCTTCGCGAACGCCTTTGGCATTGAAAAGAAAAACAAAAGAAAAGAAAAGAAAGGGTGTGTGTGTGTGTGTGTGTGTGTGTGTGTGTGTGTGTGTGTGTGTGTGTGTGTGTGTGTGTGTGTGTGCGTGTGTAGGGGGGGGGGGATGTCTCTCAAAACCGAATTTTTTTCTTTTTAATTTAGGGTTCAGTATGAAAACGACAGCTTGTTTGTACAAGCTAACGGCCGATCTTCGGATCGCTTGGTTTTATAGAAACATTTTTCTGCTCTTACAAACCAGCTATACGGTTGGTTGAGATATGAAATCAAGCCGTCAGCTCATTCAGATAATCCTTCTGGTGGTAGTGTTTCCTGATGACCAGATGTAAACATGAATTGCCCAGAGAAAAAAAAAAATCAGACGATCCCATTTTGATGTCTCCATTTCAGACCCGAAAAACTGAGGCAGTTTGGTGATAGAAGGAAACCGACTGCCTTGGTTTTCCGAATAACACAGCAGTTCAGACTTTTTCGTTGTCGCACGGGACTTGGCTTGTGTTTAACTTTGCATTAAAAAGTCCGTCAGTCGGGGTTTTCAGTGAGGTCTTCAGAGGCATTTAAGTCAGACAATAGCAAACATTGTCCCAACCCTGGCTTCAGATTTTTTGTCGCTTCCTGCGGGCAGGTATGACCAGGTCAGCCAAACGAGCATTCATCATCAGCTGACTTTAATACTTGGTTATTGTGTCTTCATTCAGGTCCACCTTTCACTGAATGTGCTGCAACAGATGTTCAGCTTTCTTTTTTTTTTTTCTTTAAAGTTTTTTTGGAACACTGTCCAGCACAATGTTCTCTCACGTGTCCCGTGATGACTTATGGTCTTTCTGGTGATGGTGTAGGCTGAGTAGTTTTCAATTCCACAATGCCCAACGTTTTCTTTTCCTAAACAAAACCTGATCCAAGCTGTTCAGATACTTACCAATAGTCTGATAGACACAGGCTGGCGCTATGTTCCAGGTTCATTATGTTCTGGTGTAATTACATCACGCCTGTTCTGGTCCCTTTCTCTATGACTATGAGACGTCACATCGGGATCTGGAGGTCCACCTTAACTGCCAAACATAGACTGTCTAGCGCATGAGAGCCCACGGAAATCGTGTTCTCGGTGTGTTCAATGGTTACATCCCATTGTATATCCCATTGTCAGTCGAAAGCAGGCACGCATGCACGCACGCGCGCGCGCGCGCGCGCGCACACACACACACACACACACACACACACACACACACACACACACACACAGAGAAAGAGAGAGAGAGAGAGAGAGAGAGAGAGAGAGAGAGCAACAGCAGCATGGAATTTAAATACCCAGTGGAAGTATAAAAATTTGTTGGGCTAGTTATAATCATTTTACTCATGTGTATAACGAAATGTGCACAGTCGCCCTCTTATGGTTGTCCCTGTGTTCATGAGTTTGTGTGTATGTCTGTGGTAAACCTCCAGACGAGAGAGCTTTCCAGTTATCAGTGTGAAAATGTCTATAGTAAAAACTTCCAGACGAGAGAGCTTTGCGTTATCCCTAATACGAAGATGGCACCGAAGAAAAATGGGCAATCAATCTACGATTGACCCTTCCGTAATCATTTCAGTCTTATGAAATTGACATTTTTTTTTAAATTGGTATCATTGCTTTATATACTGAAAACAGATATCAAATTATATCGTACGCAAAACATTTCTAGCAAATATGAAGTTACGTTCTACCATAACTGGATATTTTCATGCAATTTCTTCCTTCCAAGCAGAGGTGTAAGACTGTTATTGATAAACACAACGCCAAACATACTCAACGTGGAGATAGATAGATAGGCAGACAGACAATGAGACAGACAATAGATAGATAAAAAGATCTTGCCAAACAAATAGATATAGATGTATTTTATCAAATAAAGCCTAAAAAGGTGAGCTCATAATCTGTTAGGCAACTGAAACCACTTTAAAGCAACTGTCAAAACAGTCTGGCTTGTCGCAAGAGCCACAGATCAGTACAAAAGCTATAGGAACCATTCTACATGTGACGTTGTTACGGAAACGATAGACAGTTGGCGCTCATCGTGGGGAAAATCGGGTCTCGTTGCATCTGAAAAGGGATCAGATTTCATGTGCGTGACGTTGAAATAAGACGTGCTGTGTCTGACTCACACCGTGCTGACGATGTCCTTCAGCACCTGAGCGTTCAATTAAACGATACCCAAAGCGAGAAGAGCAACCATCATTCCAGATGAGGGCAAGGATCAGGTGATTGAGGAGAGGTTTGTAGAATGGGGTGGGGAAGAGGGACGGAAGGAGAGAATCAGAGGTCAGTATGCCAGTAAGTTTGTGTGTAGAAACAGGGGGGGGGGGGGGGGGGGAGTCTGGGAGAAAGGAGAACAAAGGGGAGGGGGGGTTCAGGGGGGAAGAAGGAGGGAAGTTAAGAAAGAGAACGACTTGACAAGAACGATTTGGAATCTGATCTTGCTGATGCACATGTCCGTTGCGTAACAGGGTTAAAGCAAAGCCAATGCACTCTATTCAGACTCTGCCGCCGTCTTTTACCAGTAGTTGCAGACGATGAGCTATGAGGAAAAAATAGAGAAGCAGACGGTATTAGGAAAAGCGGTAGAGGGGAGGAGGGTGGGTCAAGGGAGGGAGAGGGGGGGGAGGGAGGGGGCAGAAATGGATGCCGAACAGAAGCGCAGAAGCAGCAAAACCTCCGTCAGCATGATCTGCTGTTTCCACAGATATGCTGAGTAGCCTTCCTTGGCGGATGAGCTAATCCGCGTTGGTCAACTGTCTTCGATTCCACTTGCCGGATAAATCTAGCCAGAGATTATGAACATCTCAACTGGCTGTTGTAGAATTTTCCTTCTGTTTTTTTTCTTTTCTTTTTTGTTTCCTTTTTTTTTTTTATCTTTTTCCTTTATTTCATCATCCCTGAAGAAAGACAGTCTACATGTTCTTTCACCCAATCGTTTTTCACACTAAAAATCAAAACAGATTGAATTTCTCAAAGTAGCGTTCAGCGCCGTTTGTCCTTTGGTTCCCGTTCGAAAACATGGATCGTCCTTATTACTGACAGACGGATCAGGATGAGCCTGGGCATCGCAGCGGATCCACCTCAAGAACTCCCCTCTGAACTTGGTCCCTGTGAAAACAGTACAGGAGAAAGTTGACGGCGCTGTTGGTGTACCACAGAAGATGGAACAGAGTGTAATCCAACGTCATCCGGATCCACACGCCGGTGTCTTCAACGGTGCCGGTGAAGGAGTAGTAGTCCCAGATGAAATACACGCTCACAGGCATCGTCAGGGCTAGAAAAGTGCAAGACAGAACTAGAACCATGATCGTCGTCCTGGAGGCCGTTCGTCTGCGACTGGCGTTGACGTCTGAGGCGGCGCTGTTTTGTGGCGGTGCTCATGGTCATGGAAGCGCTGGAAGTCGCCTTGAACAAAGTGGAGGACAAGACACCGTTACAGATCAACAGACAGAGGGAGGGAATCAGCGAAAACATTGCCAGGTCAACCCAGGTCCAGGCGATGGTGACGAAATCCTCGTACCAAGCGGACATGTAAACGCACGTGTTGTCATCAGACATCACCATCCCGAACAGAAAGTGACAATGGAGAGCGCAGGCCACAGTCGCAACAACAGCCACGACCTCCCAGGTTCTTCGCAGGGAGCACATCATCCTCATCTTGTGCGGCCATTTCACTGCCATCGTTCGCTGCACCGTCACACAGGTCAGCAGCCAGGAGGAGATATTGCTGAAGGCGTACACCAGCCACTCCGACATCTTACATATCACCACGTGCACATTGTACAGATCCACGCCGAAAAGGGAAGTAGAGCCACTGGCTAAACATGCCGACGTACAACGAAGCCACGTCGGACACGGCAAGGGCCATGAGAAAGATGTGTTGTGAGGAGTTGTTGTCCTTGATGCGACGCATCACAAAGATGGTGGCAATGTTTCCAAAGCTTCCCAGCAGCAACAGGAACGGCGGACATATCTTCCACAGGAGTAAGGAGATTTTATTCTCCAAGGACAGAGCATCATCCGTCCGTTCTGTGTACGTGATGATGGTCTGGGTTTCAGCACTGCTGTGAGTCGTGTGGTTCATTTTTTTCTACTGTCCTGTTTTCCCTTCTAATTGATCCTCATGCTGTTGTCAAACGAGGAGTGGCTTATTTTGGGATGTGAAATGGGTAAAATAAACATGTAATACGTCACAGAAACAAAGACATATCGGTTACATTACACAGGGTTTTTTTTTCACTCTTTAGACTCCTCATAACTCACAAAGCTGTAAACTGTTTTATTTCAAATATGTGCCTGAAGAAAAAAAAAATGTGTTAGTATGCCATGTACATGTGCCAAACGCACACAAAACTTGTGTCTGCGCGCACTGTGGGATGCGTCTGTGGGTCACTGTGAGTGTGTGTGTGTGTGTGTGTGTGTGTGTGTGTGTGTGTGTGTGTGTGTGTGTGTCTGTGTGTGTGTGTGTGTGTGTGTGTGTGTGTGTGTGTGTGTGTGTGTGTCTGCGCTGTGTGTGTCTTGTACGTCTGAAGAAGTGTAGGTACCAGTGTGAAAAAACTGCTGACTGATACGACCTGAAACCTTCAGTGAGGAACTGATACAACATAAGCCTTCAGAAGTGGAAGCATCAGCCGCTACAAGACAGACCAAAACAGTGTAAGGCTGAAGACTGAAAGGGGGACAGACAACAGAGGGAAGGAGAGGGGGAAAGAATGAAGCACGGGAGTAAGACAGAGACAGACACATAGACTAGTTGACAGACAAGAGAGAGAGAGACACAGAGAGAGAGAGAATACTACTATAATTCTTAAGCAGGTGCCAAGTAGCACTTATTTGATACAAAATAACATAAAGACGAGTCAATTTTCGACAAATACGTCTCTTCTATTGGCAGTTCTCCGGCTGAAAACCATTTATCGGAGAACATTTTCAGCATTTGTTTTGACATTTGAAGACGTATTTGTTTTGTTGGGAATCACTCGTCTGTCGACTGTGCAACAAGTCTGGTTTTGCGTTTGGTTTTGTGTTCTGGTTTCCTCTTTCGGAGAATTTGAACTCCATTTCTGACGAATTGACTATTTTTGTGCTGATGGTCAGCCATGAATCACGTTTGATATTTTCTAACATAGCATTGCATTTCACCACAAACATTTTACCTATTGACCCCAAGCTTCGACTAGGATCAAACTCTGACCAAGATTTAGGCCGATGTCATAATTATGGTTGAGTAGGCTGTTGCTTGCTTCTCAAAAATTGCTCTGGTCAGACACTGGAATAATTATGTTCATATATTCTAAGGTGTGTACGTTCTTTGATATTCGAAGCTCCATTTTTTTTAAATTCAGTTTTAGAATTTCCCAGTGTTTCACATGCTGAACATGTCAGCCTACACAGCTTTACTGCTGCCTGCAGAGCTCGTGTACCTGGCAGCTGAGATGCGCAGGGTGAAGAGACCAGGCGCAAAAAGCTATCTGCCATGCTCAGCAGAAGAATGCTTTTTTTTTTTTACCTGGTGAATATCAGCTAAACGTAATTCATGTTTTCAGTTTCTTGCCATTGAGAACTCAATAATCATTGACAACAGAGTGAATGTGACCATAGGATTACCACCACACCAACAGGACTAAACATCAAAGAATAATTCCTCCTCTCTCTCTCTCTCTCTCTCTCTCTCTCTCTCTCTCTCTCTCTCTCTCTCTCTCTCTCTCTCTCTCTCTCTCTCTCTCTCCAAGCTCTCCTCTTCTCTCTCTCTCTTACTCTGATTCTCTACTCCTGCAGCCTTCCTCCTCTCTCTTGTTTCCTTTTCCCTCTTCTCTAACTCTCTCCTCTCTGCTTCTATTCTCTTTGATTCTCTGTCAACCTTTCCCTCTTTTCCTTTTCTCCTAACACATCTGATTTCTACTCGGCCCCTGCAGCCAGTTTGAGTTTGTTCCCACCATGATCTATGTTCACCTTTCCCTCTTTTAAATTGTTGAGGTCTCAGAGTTCTTTACCACTGAGAACGGGTTTAAAGCCAGAAACGTTCGGTTAATCTTTTCCTTGGATTACGTTTTCCACCTTGTTTTTTTTTCAATAATCATAGTCACTTCATGTACACATCCACTACTCGACGAGTTTTGACCGTATTCTTGCCTTTGAAAACTTAATAAATAGTCATAGTAACTTCATGTGTACATTTGTAGTTCGACGAGTTTCCACCGAATTCTTGCCATTAACAACTTAACAAATCATAGTAACTTCATGAAGACATTTGCCGCTCGTTGAGTTTCGACCGCAGCCTCAGAACCTTTAAATCAACGTGGAATTAATAGGGTTTTTTTTTGTTGTTTTTTCGTTTCAAAGTTTTCTAGCTCCTGTTTTTACCCCCCCACGTTCAAAGTTGAAACATCTAGCTCCTGGTGCAATGGAGTACGACTTACCCCACCCCCACCCACCCCACCCCTCCGCAATGGAGTTGGTTTGTTATTGTAAAGGTAAGGGGCTCATTTGTTTAGAAACATTTCTTTGGGTTGGGGTAGGTGATGTTTTGTTTGGGTCTGCTTGCTGGCAGAACTGACTTTTTTTTCCTTGTCGTGTCCTGCCTTCTTGTTTGCCTTTGGCACGTGCTAAGGGGTGCCGCCCGAAACTGCGCCTACTTCAAGAGAGGGTCGAGAAGCACCCCAAAACGCTGTACCGTGACTGAAGTCAGTGAGGCTTCACTAAGGGAAGTAAGTTAGTTTCAAAGTGAAGCGACTGCGAATGGAAACTGAAACCAATTTCAAAAACGATTCAAAGTCAGTCCGCCAAAGAGCAGGGACAATGACAAAATACAAGACAAAACACAATCCGTTTCGACCTCTTAGGTCTTCTTCCGGCAAGGTGAACAACATTCAGGACAATGAAAACGAAGAACGAGCAATCAATCGCTTATCTTCTCATATTCAGCGCAAAATGGGCGTACAATGAAAACGAGGCGGTTGAGAAGGGGGCAAGGCAAGGGGAGGGAATAAGGATGATCATAGTAATAATCATACCAGTCATAGCAATGATAATGACAATGATGATGATAAAACTCTCGAAAAAAGAAAGAGAGGATTACTACAAGTTTTGGTGATAACATAATCATAATTATTGTAGCATTAACAGTGGCTATGCAATGTTGTCTTGTTGAAGACGCAATGAAACATGCTCGTCACAGAAACTGGAAGCGTACTGGCACTGTATGTACAAAGAATTGTCCAGAGAATTTTTTTTTAGTTGTGACACGTCAAAACAACAATCAGAAAATTGTGCGTCAGGAGTGTCAGAGAGAGAGAGAGAGAGAGAGAGAGAGAGAGAGAGAGAGAGAGAGAGAGAGAGAGAGAGAGAGAGAGAGAGAAAAGATTCCACATTCAAAAGCAACAGATCCAAACCCAGAGAAGCATTATAGGGTAAAAGGACATAGTTTTCTTCCACAGCAACATGTTGCGAGTTACGAAGCGTTGAATTTTCCCTGCATTACTTTGTGTTCAACTTTGTTTGCTTGTTGTTTTTCCCCCCCCCCCCCCCCCCCCTTTTTTTTTTTCCTACATACTCCTTCTCATTCCAGTTGATACTCGTTCATTATACGGGCAAACTTAGTCTGCAGTTCCAGAGTTTTCACTTTGAGCCCACGTTTCACTCGTTTCCCTTGAAGGAGAACACTGGGGTAGAACCCCCCCCCCCCCCCCCAACACAAGTTAATGTCGCTGATGAGATTCGATCCCACCACCTCTCAGACCCCAGGGTTGTGATACGAACCACCGCACCACGACGGTTGCATCTGTGTTTTGTTTTGTTTTGATAGCATGCATATGAAATTAAGATGAGAATGTCGAAACTACCTGTTAGCTCTGTGCCGAAGTTAAGTAAGGCTTTGTTTTGTTTGTTTGTTTGTTTGTTTGTTTGTTTTTGTTTTTTGTTTTAATGAATAAAACCTCATTTTTATTGCATCAAACTTGTTAACTACAAGTTGAACAGCTTAGGGGACCTTATCTTAATTACTAGAAACTGTTAATGTTTGGAGCAGAAAATATCGTCAGATTGATCGTTAGCGAAGAGGTTTTAATGGCTCTTCTGCGCAACCCATGTAACACATTAATTCTTAGGTGCATGATCAATTACAATCGCTAAAGGCAAATGAAATGAACACGTTTCACGAATTCATTAACAGGATTTGATCAAAAAAAAAAAAAATGTTCGACATTCTCTCCACCTGAATTTGCATATTCATCAACAAATTGCAGTAACGAAAACGCTGGTTTTGTTTAAAGATAACTATACCGAGAAGTGTTTCTTCAACATCTGCCATATGAACAAACTCTTCAAAACNATGCAGTGAAAATAAGATCGACGCGAAGCTTTCTGCAGAATGGTCCACAGATTAACCCCCTGACAGCCGAACCATGTTGCAACAGATCAGTGTGTCTAGATTTGAAGGAGAGACAAGTTATTCTAATGGAAATCAAAGGTGCCATTGTTCGATGTTGAGAACCTAAACTTGTCACATTTGAGAAAGGGTTAAACACAGATGGGTACCCCGTACCCCCATAAACACGAGGTATCTGCCCCATCCCCTCACATTGTACCATCCAGTAGCAGTCAGTCGAATTCTTCATTTACCATCGTTCAACAAAGACAGTGCTGCCAGAGCACACATTGAATACCTCTCACGTCGCTTTAAAGTAATTCAGAATAACGCCTCTCCTCTAAACACCCTACATTATTCATGTAGATAGAACTGTTCATGGAAGAAGACCAAATTTTGTGTTGAATATCAGTTTCGACTCGAAGGTTCTTTGCAGGGTGGCAGGATTACTCTTAAAACTTTTTCCTCTAAACTGATTAAAACAAAGTTGACTTTTTAAAGTGGAGCTCAGCTTTGTTTGTCTTTCGTTCTCACGTGAATTCCTGGAACATCATTTACCAATAGATGGTTTAGAGTAAACCAGGGCAACACAGCAGATCCATCTCAAGAACTCTCCTCTGAACTTGGTCCCTGTGAAACAATAAAGGAGAAAATTGACAGCGCTATTCGAGTAACATAAAAGATTGGTCACAGCATTTGCCAAACCCTGCCCAACCCACAAATTGCTGCTTTGGGTTGAATTGGTATAGGTGTAGTAATCCCAGATTAGATAGATACCTACACAGGCATGGTCAGAACAAAAAAAAGCACAAGACAGGCCTAGAATCATAACTGTCGTCCTGGAGGCCGTTTTTCTCGACTGGCATGGATGTGTGAGGAATTGCTGTTGGTATTCACAGTCATGGAAGTGCTGGAAGAAGCATTGAACAAGGTCAAGGACAACATGATGTCACAGATTACGAGACAGACAGATGGGAGGAAAGAATACACTGTCAGAAGTACCCACGCCCAAACATGCAGGACAAAATCCTCGTACCAAAGTGACCTGAACTTGCACGTGTTGCCATCAGATGTCACCATCCCAAACAGAAAGTGGCAATGGAGAGCGCAGGCCACAGTCACAACAACAGCCACGACCGTCCAGGTTCTTCGCAGGGAGCACATCATCCTCATCTTGTGCGGCCATTTCACTGCCATCGTTCGCTGCACCGTCACACAGGTCAGCAGCCAGGAAGACGAAGTTCCGCAGGTATAAATGAGCCACTCACACAGCTTACATATCACAATGTGCAAACTGTACAGATCCACGTGAAGAAAATAGTACAGCCACAGACGTAACAAGCCCGCATACAACACAAAATGAAGTCAGACACAGCAAGTCCCATTAGAATGACGTGTTGTGAAGAGTTGTTGTCCTTGATGCGACGCATCACAAAGATGGTGGCAATGTTCCCAAAGCCACCCCACCAGTAACAGGCATGGCGGCCATACTTTCCAAAGGAGAATGGCGACTTGGTTCTCCAGGGACAGAGCATCCTGTGTCTGCTGTGTGTGCATGGTGATGTTCAGGGTTTCAGCATTGCTGTGTGTGGTGTGGTTCATGGTTTTCACTGTGCTGTTTTTCCTTTTCACTGATGCTTACTCTGTTGTCAAAGCGAGAGTGGTTGATCTGACTTTTTAATGCAAAAAAAAAAAAAAAAAAAAAATGGGAATGAAAACGCTCACAAAAGTACAACTTGGTTTAGATTACTCTTTTTTTTAAGTGTCAAGCTTTCTCATTGCTCGTAAAACTGTAAACTTTTTTTCCCACACAGTTCAAGTCTTTTTTTTACAGACGTCGACAACTTCAATCATTTCTGAAACTGATTAAGACCCAAATCCTCAAAATGTAGATTGAAGATCAAGACATGTGATGAGAGTTGGAACAAAATATGAATTTCTTTTTGTTTTGTTTTGTTTTTCAGCGCTTTCTTCCGTCCGTTTACTTTGCGTGACATTCTCAATGATGATGACTGTATTTCCACTCTTACCTAAACTGAGGATCTTCTGTCTCATGTAGAAGATATATATAGTTCATAATGATAATAACAATAATGATAATGTTACTAATGATATAATAATAATAAAAATAATAATAATAATATATAATAACAATAATAAGTAATAGTAGTAGTAGTAGTGGTGGTAGTAGTAGTATTGTTCTTGTTTTTAATGTTATTATTATTATTATTATTATTATTATTATTGTGATTATCATATTACTATTCTTATCATTTCTGCTGTTGTAGTTATCATCATCATCATCATCATTATCACACCATCATAATGTGGTGACTTCCCTCCTTAAGCAGGCTCACTGCAAGATCCAATAGAGACATGTGAAATGTGAACAAGAATAATATGAGAGTACTTGTACATCATGTATATAATGCACATTATGTTCACGACTCTGTGAAAACTGAAGAAGAAAAAAACAAGCAAACACAATCAACTTTAAGAATCATTTTTTAAGCAGGCAGTTAAATGTGAAAAAATATTGAAATGGTATATAACACATATAGCATAACATTTAATAGCTCAAGTGAAATAGTACATTAACTTATTAAATGATCAATGAAAAACAAACTCTATAAAAAAAAAACTACAACACACATACAAAATTAACTAGACAGTACATATGATACTTTATGTGAATGAATGTTACCTATGTGCATGCGTTCTGATGAAAGAAGAAACGTTTGTGAGGCTGGACTGCATAGTTTGTGTGTATACTGAAATAGGTATGTTTTAATGCTTTCTTGAATGCAACTTTTGGTTTGATGAAGCGGATAGTAAAAAGTAAAGAAAGAACAGGTAGGTTAGCATGCCCAGTACTCTAAACAAATGCTGTTGGTGACATCAAATCGTGTAGTAGAAATATGTCAACACAGAGTACATAGAACACAAGACATTCCCAATCCTCCCTGTAAGGTGTGTTTAAAAGAGTTGTGTAAACACTTCTTTAATGACTTGT
Organism: Conus betulinus; assembly: GCA_016801955.1. NCBI lineage: Eukaryota > Metazoa > Mollusca > Gastropoda > Neogastropoda > Conidae > Conus > Conus betulinus. Next base: position 12,222 of record JADBJO010007431.1, on the reverse strand, counting down.
GAGTTGACTTCAGCATGGTGATAGCCCTGATATGGCCATTTGCAGTCAGCTGGGCTATAAGCAACATTACCATTTACCCTGTAACGTGACAGTTGCCAGCCACACCATCCTCCCTCCTTCCCACCTCTCCTCTCAAATCCCCCTCTCCACCTCCTTCACTCACTCACTCACTCTCTTACAAAGGGCAATTAAGATTGTCCATCTGCATCATTTTTCAGTATCTACTCTCACTCCTCACACCCCTCCTCCTGTCATCCTCTCTCCCCGCAGTCTGTCGGGTGTTTCCTTTGATGCAAGTCAACCCCATGCGGGTTGCCAGCTTCACTCCCCCTCCTTTCTCCTCTCCTCCCTCGCTTATCTAGTCGTGCAGGTGATCGCTCGTGGATGAGACAAAGTCTGCGGTGCTGTCTCATGTACTTGAGAGAAGCTATCACACTCCCTCTTTCACTTCTATCCCCACACACACCCTGCCCATAGTGCGATCTGCCTGTACATGATGCAAGTACACGGACTGGCAAGATATCCATTCTACCCACATCTGGACAGGTGGGGACAAAGAAGCTTTGTTCATTTGCTTAAAGGCTAAACCTACCACCAACATCTAAGAGATTGTGTTCTTGAATTGTCTACACATTTCCTCACACTGAAGGAGGTGGCGATGACTGTCCCATACCAGATCACACCCCCCCCCCCTTCCCCTGTGCCCCCCAACAACCAAACCACCACCACCCACCACCCACCCTCACCCCCACCCACCCCCCCTCACCCCCCACCCCACCCCCACCCCCACCCCCCCCCACCCCTCACCCCCACCCCCCACCCCTACCCACCCCACCCTCCACCCCCCACCTCACCCCACCGCCCTTCTTTTCTATGGTGATATTATTGTTGAGACAGGTTCATATTATTCTCAAAGCCTGTCAATCAAACAGGCCGTCAGAGACTGGGTGTGTAGTTTAGCACACAAAAAGGGGACACCAATTCTTCTCACCTCATAGCGCTACCAAAGGCCGTAAGACTGATTAAAGACTGACACCCAACAGTGAACAACACAGAAAACGGTGTTTACCAGACAGGGGATACGCTCATCTTCCTACTCTGAGGAGGGCGCATAAGGTTTCACTGTTCAACCTGGAGAGACCCCCCTTTAAACTAGGCCCCTTATAACGTCTTGGAGACCTATGCATTGCTTGTAATGTATGCCACACATGTTTTAACAGTGTAACTTTTGCCACCCGCTTGGTAAAAAACTGTTAAGATTGCTTGATTAACATTCTATGTTAACATATGACTTTGTCCCTACATTCCTTATATCTGTTAAAGGATGATCAGTGAATCCTATCTTCTGACAGGATAACAGTATGCCAATACTGGGTGGAAAACTATTAAGGTGATATATGAGCAGCACTGTTTATTATCTTAATGCCTAGAGTTGGTGACTCTAATCAACCAGTGTACTTGGGCTAAGTGTATTCCAAACTACTTCAGCTTAGTTTATAAGTAAAAATTGAAGGGTTGTTTACTTGAACTGTTAGCATTTCATTGCTGTCTCCTATACCACTTGTTAAAAATCCACACAAAATCTGGATGAAGGACAAACGTGAAGACTGAGAATTCTCCTTCCTGAGCCATTCTTGAGTGTCTTCAACAGTCCTGAGAAAGGTGAAAAAAAATTCTTTCCATGAACTAGTACCAAAAGGTGCTCTTTCCATCACTAGAAAGAGAGATAGTGGAAGATGGAGGTTAAAGTTATACTCAACTACTTCTGTGACTCTATAGAGAAAACGTCTAAGTCCTGCCCGAGAGGACCACGCCTACCCACCCTAAATCTCGTCACACAACCACACACACACACACACACACACACACACACACACACAAACACAACAAAAAAAAAAAAAAAAACTAAACATGATGGTTCAAACCTTGGCTTATATACCCTGCACTTGACACTTATACATAGCAACTAGACTAGAAAAATAGAAAAACACAAACTAAACATTTTATTCAAGAATGCACAGCCTTTTGATCATGAAAGCATTCAAACAAACGACCAGTAACAAAATTCAGGTAACCATGGTATGATTGGTATGAAAGGGAATCTAAAATGAGGCAGGGGTTAGTAAACAGTAAGTAGAACGAAACAAGTAAGGTAACTCTTTCCTCCATGATGTGAAATTAGCTACATGCCATAGCTCCAAACGAATTCTGCTTATGATACCAAATCGCCAAGCAGAAGCCCAAATGTCGACATGTGCACACAGAATAGGTTTTTTTGCTTTGTGTTTGTTCCATTGTTTTGAGGCGGGAATAGAAAAAAAAACAAGCACGTTTCTCTAGACAGATTTGTACAGGGCCCTTCCACAACCTGCGCCATATACTTAAGGGCTGTTGCCATTCAAAATCACTCTGTCTTATGTCCTTTGTATCGTTCAGTCCAATGAAGGCTCCTGGGAGTCAAGGATCATCTCTCGCCTTGGCACCACAATCCCTGATGGACTCAACTCCCACATCTGACTTTTTTTTTCAGTTTGAATCATTCCAGCTCTTTGCCCTCGCTTTCCTTTCCCCGACCTCTCCACCATCCCTTTCTCTCTACACCCCCTCCCTCAATTTCTCCCCATCCCCACCATATTTGCATCACACCCCATAGCATATATAGCATATTTATAACATAGTGAAAACGAAGACAAGAAACACTTATTCTCTCAAATTCAGCGCAAAGTCAAAAATAAATATATTGACAAAATTAGAAGCATAATATATGCACCCCAAACACCCATCTCCACCATCCAAGTATGCATACTCGTAGACACACGCAAGACATGTGAACAATCCATATGTACCTATTTTTTCGTGGGAGTTTCCCCTCACCCCCCACCCCACCCCCCACTCACTCATTCCCGCGTTTTTTTTTTCTTTTGTTTTTTGTCCTTGTACACACCCTCAAGCGCCCCTTCCAGCATAAGACCCTCCTTTACCAACTCTCTCTCCCTTTCTTTTTTCACTCTCGCAGGCACCCAATTTCAGGCATAAGACTCTTCTACAACTCACTCTTTTTCTCTATCTCTTTTTCTGTTTGCCTTTTCCCTCTATCTGCCTCTCCTTTTCCTTTTCTCCCAGTTACACCCACACACACCACACACACCACACACACACAACACACACCAACACACACAGGCGCGCGCTTGCGCGCACACCACACACACACACACACAGGCGCGCGCTCGCGCGCACGCCACACACACACACACACACACACACACACACACACACACACACACACACACACACACTCACACGCACGCGCGCGCGCGCACACACACCACACACACACACGCGCGCACGCAACGCACGCGCGCGCAGGCACACACCACACACCACACACGCACGCACGCACACACACCACACACACACACACACACCCCACACACACACGTACACACACACGCGCGTGCACCTTTAAACACGTATTCGTCCGTTTAAGTGTATGTTTTCATACGTCATTGCCTATACGTATTTATTGTGTCTTTCTTTTTACATCACAAGTGTTGAAGACGGTCTATGACACGAAACGTTGAAGATTTTTTGTTCTGAATTTTTTTTTCTACTTTAAAATCTTCTGAGCATCCTCAAAGACAATTTGTTCTTGTAACGGATTCATTTGTCTAAGAAAACGTTTTTGTTTGTTTGATTTGTTTGTATACATGAATGTTGGTTGTTTGCAGAACCACCATTTTTTTTCTTTTCATTCATTCCTTGTTTGCTTTTTTTATATATTGCTTAGAGGTGCCACCCGAAGTTGACCTGGGGAGGGGAGGGCCCCCCAAAGCACTTTACCGGGATTGCAGTCAATAGTTAAGAAGAATCAGACAGCTTTTTGCTCTTTGCTGCTGTTTCTCGTTGAAGAGAGAAACATTCCGTGGTAGAAACCCATGATATATTGGGACACTGCGTCTAGGAAGAGTGGCACAAAGGAATTGGAAAAAGTATTTTGATGTTCGTTTAAACAAAGTTAAAATGTATCTGAAGTGGATGACTTTTGTGTTAGCTTGTAAGGCAATGTTTTTCAAGTTCAGAAAAAAAAACACATATGTTTGTAAACTGTTAACATTCCTAGTGAAAATAGAAAAAAAAAAAAGAAACTAAGAAATCAATGATTTAACACGATTCCTTTTTTTTCCTTATAATTTAAGAATCGTTTTACGATCCTATCTCGAGCGTGGCTAAGAGAGAGCGAGAGAGGCGAGAGAGAGAGAGAGAGAGAGAGAGACTAGTGTTACGCAGTCTGGACCTGTCACCCAGACTAACCATCCTGACAGAGGCAAGTTTGAAAATGGAGGCGACTGAAGGCGGAAAACGAAGCAAAATTTTAGAAAGAGAGGGGGTTAGTTACCGCCAAGGACATAGACAACAAAGCAGGACAAATGGTATTGTTTCTGTGCTTTGTTTGTCTATGTCCTTAGCGATAACTAACCCCCTCACTTTCTAACATCTAATACAGGCAGTCACACTCTTTGACATTACAGTATGCAGTTGTCTTTCTTGCAGTACCTTTGTTGTCAAAAGGGATTTTTGTTTCCCAAATACGATACAATACAGCGCTCATTCGTGTCTCATCTCCATCGCTTGTGCCTTTCGTTTAAGAGATATATATGCAAAGTAAAGATTCAAAATTCATTAACTTTGATATGTTATGAAAATCAAAATATAGGGATTGCTGTAAGGACAAAAACAGTTAGACATTCCAGGATAAAAGAGAATTACATTTCCACAGGGATAAGTTGTCATTTTATAAGCGTTTGGAGTCGTGTTGTTTATAGACAGGCCAAGTTTTAAACTTTCTATGGCATATCTAGGCATTTCGTGAAGCAATGAGGATTCATTGCTGGAAAGAAACAATTTTTTAAAGAAAGAAAAAGTTGTAAATTCATCCAAGCTTAGAAAGTTTTACTTAAAGAATCACATCATTACAGGAAATCTTAGAAGCCCAAATACGCTGCAAACTGAAAGAGCAGCAGAACTGATGGTTTGTTTGTTTTGTTTGTATATTTGTTTCTTTTGTTTTGGTTGGTTTTGGTTTTGGTTTGGTTTGGTTTGGTTGATAATTTTCCTTTGAAACTCGTTCAAGATTTGGCGTTTTACTCATTATTCGAAGAGAAAATAACAATAGTGTCTACCGAAAAACTTAGTGGCATGTATCATCAGAAAGATATGTTTGTCAACATCGGATAGTTGTGCACAGCAAATAGTACAATAACAGTCCCGGCACCACTATTCTACAGGAAGTTTAGTTTCTGTGCATTAAGTTCATTTGTTCACGCAGCTTTTAAATCATGGCGGCAGTGTGATCTCGGAAACTGTGCGGATGTGGTGTAGCTTTTGTGGACTAGCTGGCCTGCAGTGACAGACCCTAGATGAAATAGTTGATCAAACTCCAGGCAATTTACCGAAGGCAAGACGGCTTTAGAATTTTGCTTTAAGTTATCCATATTTGGGAGAAAAACAACCTATTTTAAGAACGCATTCGATGTGATCCATCTTGGCATGATTATGTGCATATACCTGTTTTACTCAACTGCAGTTGGTGTCTGATCTCCCCCATTCCCCATTTGTCTCACTCCCGGTGTTGAGCCTCAGAAAATGAAAAAGGGAGAAGGAGTACCTTTGTCAAGGTCTGATTAGTTCAGTTTCCCCAAGACTCGCTTCAAACCCTAACGTTGATTCTTTCCGCGAAACAGTAAATATACAAAATGTAACACTGTGGCACAAAAGTGTCACTTGTGATCTGCACTATATGCCGATAGGACACCCAGCCCAAGTTGGAGAAGAGCAGGCGAGAAATGTGAATTGGAATAGGCAGCAAGAACACAGACACACAGGCAAGCAGACACTCCAGAAGGTGCTTGTTATATTAGGTAGAGATGGGTTAGTTTGGTTTTGGATCCCATTATCTCTTGGCAGATGTAAGCGTCAGAAAAATGGAAATGTTACATAGCACATTAGTGGAGAACCTTTTTTTTAACATGAAGATATTAATATCGAAAAGAAACTATTACCTTACCTGTAAGCCTGTTCAATAGATTTTTTGCCTGGTTTCATCTACCGTGTCCCTTTTCCCATAGAGATTAAACACCATTGTGTGGGTCAAACACGACTGTGTGGTTCCAGCCTTCACATTAGAGTCCACAGTCAAACAATTCTGTTTAGAAGACAATCGGGGCAAAAGAAACCCGACAAAGAGATGCTTGCTGGGTGGACTCGAACCCACCTACTCCCAGCCCCACAAGCCTGTGACTCTAACCACAGCACTACGACAGCTGAATTTAGATGTTCAATGTTTGAAAGCAGAAAGGATTGAGTGAGTGAGTTCTTTAATATAGAGTCTGTTACACCTTGGTGATTATTAGACTTTTGAAAAAAGGAGGAGGGGAAGGGGGCCGTTTATAAGAATCTGTCTGATTTGACGCATGGAAAGCACTTTTGCAATTTGCCATAATTTCTGGTTTGTGTGGTTGTTGTTTTGATATAGAATCATGTGCGCAGTCACATCCATGTCGATTCTTTATGTGATGAAGCTACAATTGAACAGTGAAAAAGAAATGGTCCACTGATCCACTGATAAAAGACTTGAACAATCGGATGTCGATGCTACATTTTTGGAAAATTTGGTTGGTTTCCACGAATTCATTCGAAGCTTGTAAATTAAAGATGAAACATATCGTGATATATGATCAGATTTCATACTTCTCTGGAAGGTGTTCATTGTTCACGCCTTTTTCTAATAACAAAGTCAATTGTGAACATCAAGTCAAATTTGTACATCAATTTACTCTCAGGTGTTGTTTCTTAACGCACCATCTCTAGCTAATTCATGTCCTATTTCATACCAGATATGCCACAGTGTGATGGAATCCAGCCAAAAGATACCCCAATTCCCTTCGACATAGTAACATGTATATATATCTTATTTTTAAAAAAAATAAAATCTGTTGGTCTTATTTTTTATTCCAAATATTGCAAGCTATATAACACTGACTTGGAATCAACGCAGAAAAAAAAGTATATTATAGACAGTAGTGTTATTGTCACACATAAAAATTGCCGTAAATATGGAGAACCTTTTTCAAGAAGAGAAAAAGATGTACGAATCTTCAACAATGGAATCACAAAACCCGGACCCTGTATATGAGTCTAAAATCGAACCATCTGTAAAAATCTTCAAATGATTTGAATTCAGTGTGTGTTCTTTTGCTTCTTCACATGAGAGAATATTAATGTTATCAACCTCCTTCATGTCAGCGTAATCTGTATCAAATTTAGCTTGGATTTGCTCCCAACGAGGTATGATACTACTGGCATATCTGAAATACTTTCAATATCAATGTTACGCTTTTCAAATATTTCATTGGTATAGTCCAAAACGGGCTGGAGAGAGGTAATGTGTGAGCCCTTTTCGGATAGCTCTTTTCAGAATTTACTAATATATCAGTTTGACAGAATTTGAAACATATAGGCTTCTGGCAAACATATTTAGCCGTTGCCAGCTTTCGCGGGTCAGACAGTGATAGTACGTTTGCTTCTTTATAAGTATTTAATGAAATGTGTGTGTACAGCAACATCAAGTGCTACCTTAACAGTTTTACTGTCTATTAACTGTAATTTCTTCAACAGGGTTTCTGGGGCATTGAAATAAAACCTCTTGCCCGTAAAGAGGCTTCGATCGAACTAAGCTTGTCGCTGAATGTAATAGAGTTTTGGTAGCTTGACTCCATGGATGTCCATTGATTTTTTTTTTTTTTTAGCAGATTTAGCCTTTGCTAGCGTCACTTGCCAATATGTCAAGGTACAACCGCCAGTTTAATTTACAGGTTAAGGTCACATCCAGAAATTTTACATCAGCAGAAGGATGGCATTATGATGAAAAATAACAAACCTGGAATGGGGGATTTGTATTGGAACATGTTTTTTTTTAACAGTGCCTCACTTTTTACGTGAAATGTGTTATAACATTTCGAAAAATTTCAGGACGTTATTTTAATTAATTACCCCTTTAATTTATCAGAAATTGTTAACGTGTGGTTTGGGCAAAAGTAAAAACATATCAACAGCTGAAATAATTCCCACTTCAAAGTTCTATAAAGTTTTAACGACTCCACCGTGCAGGCGAGAGTGAATACGAAATACGACTCTTGGACATGTGGTCCATAGAAATTTGGTGACAACAAAGTGAAACTAAATAATGGGGTTAAAGTAACAGGACGGTTTTTGTTTGGTTTGTTTGTGTGCGCGTTGTGTGGGGTGTGGTGTGTGTGTGTGTGTGTGTGTGTGTTGGGTGTGTTGTGTGTGTGTGTGTGAAGCGTGTGTGTGTGTGGCGTGGCGTGCGTGTGTGTGTGTGTGTGTGTGTGGTGTGTGTGATGTTGTGTGGTGGATGTGTGCGTGTGTGTGTGGGTGTCTGTGTGTGTGTGCGCGCGCGCACGCACGCGCACATGCACGAGACGCCATTGACGCACATGCGCACACCCATCACGAACGCATCTATGGCGCGCAAGCGCACACACACACACACACAACACATATACACACACACACGCGCGAGACGCGCATCGCAATGCAAACACGCACACACCCACAACACGCCTTTCACGCAAACGTTCTCTTCCGTCCCCCACCCCTCCCTACTGTCTCCTGCAGTCGTGTGTTCCTCTCTTCTGTCTGTCTGGTCTGGTCTGTCTGTCCTACTGTCTGGGGGAATCTCATTCTCTCTCTCTCCTCTCTCTCTCGCTCTCCTCTTTTCTACCTCTCGCTCTCTTATCTTCTACTTATTTCTCTCTTCCACCACCTCTATCTCCCGTGATTCCCTAATCTCATACTCCTACCTATGAGACTAGCCAACGCATCTATTCTCTATCTGCTCGCTCGCTCTCAATTTCTCTAGTGACTAAATCTTCTCGCTCTCTCTCCTCTCTTCTCTCTCTCTATCTCTGTTCGCTCTCTCTCACCAACCACACGTACGCACACACCCACACACTCCCAATTCACAATATCACCACGACAACACGTTGCCGAGTCGTTCACATCACCACACACAACAACACCACACACACACATCCACGCACATTCCCATCAGGACACACACAACCCAAAAGATATCACACACTTACTGCCGTGACAACCAACGCACACACCCACGCACGCACCCAAACGCCGCACCACGCACACACGAACACGACGCACGAACGTCCCTCAGTTTTTTGGCTCCTCCTAACACTTCTGTCGAGCGCGCACAGCAACGCGCGCCTCGTTTCTACGCGCCACACTATCGCACGCACGCGTATCACGACACACAATACATCATGCACATGCACAAACAACGACACACACAACATGCACACTTTTCTCTCTCTCTCTTCTCTCTATCTCTGTCTTCCTCGGCACGCGACGCATGGCATACACACTCACACACATCACACTACACACTACACACACACAACACACACAATGCAAAAGAAAGATTTTTAACGAAGGATTTCTGTGGGCGTGTGTAGAAGTTGTGAGCAAAGCGAGTGTGAAAGGGTGTTTTTTGTTTCTCTTGTTTTTAATTTTAAAGAGATGGATATGAGTTTTGAGTTGATACTCATCCCATGGCCGTGGTTGATCTCGCATTGACCTTGGACCTCTTTGAGGTGGGCGCGTCCATATGGTTTGATAGTTACCTTACAGTATTCACAACACCACCACACACTCACTACATCAACCACACACAGACCACAATTGTAACACAACTACCCACATGCATGCGCGTCATGGGTTCAGTAGAAGTTGGAGTTTAAGAGAGTGTGTGAAAGAGGGGGGGGTTTCCACACACGTTTGGAGGGGGTGGTACTGTTTGTTTTACATAAATAGGTTGATGTGGGGGGGTGAGAGGCGAGCGATATGGTTACCTCTCTGCTCTTACGTGGTCGCGTGAGAGAGATGTAGACCCTTTGCGAGAGCGGCTGGCTCTATGGCATATACTACCTTACGATTACCACAAGCGGGCGGGAGCCACGGTTTTCACACGCACACACCACATGGTACCAACACCGACATGCATTTGCTCCTCATATTCACGACCAGCCCCTCCCCCCCCCCCCTTTGCACCTCACTTCGCACACACCTTCACACACCCACAGGTTCACCCACACACTTCACAAAGCACACGTACAAATCACAACTGCGAAGGGAGAGATAGAGGAGAGAGAGAGGAGAGAGATAGAGAGAGAGAGAGAGCCTTTCCAATTTAATTACAAAAAAAACAAACCTCTTTTTCTGCGATTCAAATAGACTCTATGCCTTCCTTGCTCTTACCATAAACCTCGTACATCGACCCCCGTTCTTCACAATGGTCAATGACTCCTGCCACCCCCCCAGATTGCTGTATCTGTGTCTCAGTTCGGATTTTTGCGCACCATTTTATTGTCCTTGTCCGCGTGTGTGTGTGTCCTTTTGTGGTGTGTGTTTGGGGTGTCGTGTGTGTGTTTTGTGTGTTTTGTGTGCTGAGTGTAGTGTGTGTGTGTGTGTGTGCGATGCTCGCTGTTTTTGTGTGTGTGGGGGGGTGATCGTGCGTGCGCGTGCGTGCGTGTGGTAGGCGCCTCGATTGTCGGTGCGTGTATCTGTCTCGTCCTTATGTCAGTGAAGGTGCATTGGAGTCTGTGAGGATTCTGCATTCGTTTCGTGTACATGCTTGTTCTTTTGCATGCCTGAAGAAGGACACTGCTAGTGTGCTGCGGTTCGCACGTCATGATGCGTGTTGTCTTCACAAGGTGGCCGAACAGGGAACCGAAGCCTTTTTCATACAAATTGGAAAATCCCGGTACGGCGCGCTTGTGATCTACTTCCGACTTCCGGCCAAACAAACAGGAGAGAAGACCCCAGACACAGACACATGAGAGTTGACAGATGACAGAGAGAGAAGAGATGACATGACCAGACAGACAGACACACACCTAGGAGAGGGCAATGAACAGAGAGACAGTACATATCAGAGCCGAAACGAGAGAGAGATAGAGAGATGTTTGTGAGTGTGTGTGGTGTGTTTGTGTGTACAGACAGGGAAGGAACTACTACTGCAAAACGAGTAGTCCCCGTACCGTGGCGAAGTCTGCTCGCAGCGACGGACTTCGCCTATCCCCACGTAGGCCAGAACAAATTCTTGTCCCTTCGTCGCACTACTCTATGGTGTGCAGGTTGTACATGTTCGGGGCACCTGCACAATGTGCATCTTCTGTTCGTTCCGTTTGTTTTTTTTTGTAGCACATGATTTTTAGAGGTCATCCTAACAGATTGGCGATGGCATAGCGTTTGGTACACTTAAAGTGGTAGGAACATGATGAAGTGCAATACCATTTTTAGAGGTCAGGTACCACTGGCGAATTATTCCTCGCTGCGTTGCAAATCATCTCGTTGGATTCTGTAGGCTGGTCAGCTCACCTGAAATCATTACATAATGTCATCTAAGGCAGACCCCCTACTTTGCAATTTCATCTCGTTCGATTCTGAGCTGCCTCAGAAAAAAAAAAAACGCTCATGCTGAAATCATTGTCTATCATCATGGCGACGTACACTAAAGAATGAGTTTGCTGTCAACTCGTGTGCTTCGTTACTGCCTGCCAGGTTCCCGTTGCTACTGGTGGTACAGGCACTGAACCAGTAGGAAGTAAATACTCCACCTGTGGTCCTAGATCCAGAATTGGAGACTGTGGCTGCCACAGAGCGCTGCTTTCTGAGCGTTGTTTGTGTTGTGAGTTCGTAGAAAAGACTAATGAGACAATCTTCATCTGTGTCAACCGTGACGCTGTGAATGGCTTTGAATTGTTCATGGGACGATGGTAGACAAAGAAAACGTTATCGATGACAGATACTTGCAAAGCTAGAACGTGTGAACGAACCCGAACTTGTGTGATCAAGGGAAGGGAAAGGGAACGCTCGACGAGAGAGACGTTTTGTCAGCCAAAGACTGCATTGAACTGTAAACTGAATCCGTTAGATACGCGTTTTTAGTTTGTAATGTGATGACTTGATGATTGACCTGAAGAACTCTGACAGAGTAGCAGTGTGATAATCTAATCTTCTGAAAATCGGTGACACAGACCTATGTATTGTTGTGTTGTGTATTCATTGTGTCCATTGGGGTGGGAGCTTGTGCTTTCTCTGGTAGCTTAGTGTTTGTACTTTTCTCGA